>CM065776.1:260581730-260653204 GCA_033296515.1 Macrochelys suwanniensis | reverse complement strand
TGTGGGGGGGGGGGCGGGTAGGTGCTGGCTGCTGGAAGCAGCCTGGGCTCTCACCTGGGAACTGATAAAGATCAGATGGACGGACAGACAGACAGAGCTGGAACAATGGGGCTCTTACAGCTGGGCTGTGGGCTGACCCCACCGGTCTGGGCTTTTAACCCGCGTTTCCCGGGGCACTTCCCATGCTGGGAGCAGCTCGCGAACAACCCAGCTGTGACTGCGCAGAGAGCGTCCCTGCGAACGCTGGGCGAGGGGCACTACCCCCTGCTGTGTGGCCGGGTCTCCCCCAGGGGTCTGGCTCCGTCGGACTCGCTGGGCTGAGCTGAGGGTGTGGGGCAGGAGGGCGGGAGGCCCCGGGGCTCAGGCTGAGGAGGCCGAGAGGCCCCTGGGGGTCTGGCCCACGGAAGGGTTCCTCCCAGACCGTTCCCAGGCCGGGGCCTAGCACTGATCCCGGGGCTCTGTGACACAGGGGACCCCCCCACCCCTCTGCAGGGAAGCGCGGCTGAGCGGGAGACCAAAGGCTGGAGGCGTCAGGGGCTGGGCAAGGGGAGGGAGGGGGAGCTCTATGCTTAGCCTGTCTCTGGCGCCAGCTCACAGCCTCAGGCACCATCTCTGCGGATCGCCACGGCTCCCCCGGCCTGTGGCTGCAGGGAGTGCGGAGAGAGGGATCGCCGGCATCTCACGGCCTGTCCCTGTGGCAGGCTGGGCACAGGCCAGCCCCAGAGCCCCCTGGCCTTCACAGCCCCATACTCACATTGGCTTTGACGCCGACCGAGACTTCGGGCACGCGGGGCATGACGTCGTACAGCGACGAGACGTAGGTGATGATGGACTTCTCGTCCGGCTGAGGCACGTCCACATCTGGGGGGAGGGCAGAGCGTGAGCAGCTGCAGGGGGAGCCTCAGCCCCGGGGTCTCCACCTGCAGGTGGCTGCCCCCTTCATTCACCACTGGGCCAAGGGGCTGCTGCACCCAAGGGTTCCCTGCGGGGAGCAGAGCCCTCGGGTGGCTGCCCCATGCCAGGGAGGGGCCGTGTGCGTGGCACAGGGACCCTTCCCCCACCTCGTACCTTCGGGGTCCAGCAGGCGCGTCACCCCCAGGTCCCGCTCGGCCACGGTGAAGGCCTGGTCCAGGTTCTCCAGGTTGGTCTGGCGATACACCTTGTTCATGTCGATGAGCATGGGCCTGCGACAGAGACAGCGCGTGAGGGGCGGGCACCGGCCGGGCATCCCCAGAGCTGCAAACCCCCAGCCAGCTTGGAGCCTGCTCTGGGGCCCCATTGACGCAGCTCGGCCCCACCCCCTCCCCCTGCATGACATGCCAGGGCTGCGGCAGCTGGGACGCCTGGGGGTGCTGTCTGCCGGGAGCTGCGGGCTGGGCCCGGTCTGTGCCCCACAGAGCAGGTCACCAGCGCCCTCCACTCCGGGGGCCGGGCGAGCCGCGGCACTTAACCCTTACGCAGCTGAGGGAAACACGAGACGCTGACTCACACCACGTGCTGGGCTGGCAGCCCCTGAGCCCCTTTGCCCCCCCCCCCCCCCCCCACAGTGTGTCGGCTGTGGGGCCAGTAGAACTTTCACCAGCCCCTGCGGCTCCGCACAGCAGCTCCCCCCAGTCCCCACGCTCGGGGCAGAGTGTGCCCCCCTCTCCCCGCCCGGCAGTCAGGCCGGCTCCTGCCAGCTCCACGGCCCGCCCAGGTGGGGGCACCTCGGTACAACATCTGCACCCGTGGGTCATTCGCCCCCCAGCCCTGCCGTGGGCACCACGCCCCTCACAGCAACGGGGCAGCCTGCGAGCCCCAGGCCCAGCCCGGCAGGGAGCAGGAGCCGACCTCCCCGAGGCCAGGCCTGGGGAAGAGATGGCAGGTCTGCTCCAGCTCTGCAGATCCAAATACCCCCCGCCCACCGCCGCTGCGCCAGATGCCTGGGGGCGCTGTTCAGGCGGGGGCTGGCCCAGGTTTCTGTCCCCCCCACTCCGCTCAGCAGCTGTAAACGCGGGGACTTTTAACTGAGCTCTGCACCCGGGGGGTGAGTTGAAGCAGAACAAGCTCCGCCCACCCCCCACCCCCCGATCAGCTGCAGCCCCCCAGCCAGTGCAGCCTGGGGGAGAGGGGGCAGCCGCGGCCAGTCAAGGCTTTGCCCTGGCTTCCCTAGCCCCACCCGCTGCACCCGGCTGGCACGGTGCCTACAGTTCCTGGAGACGCAGGGTGGAGTGGAGGGAGTACAGCGAGCTGCTGACGTTGGGGGTCTCCAGCGCAGTGGGGTCGGCGATCTCCTCGCACAGCATCACCACCTGCTCCTCTGCCCCGGCCCGGGACCCCGCAGAGCCCCCCGGCCCCCGGCGGTGCAGCTTCTTCTTCGCCCGCTGGCGCGAGCTCCTCTCCATGCTGGGGCCCGACCCTTCCTCTGCTCACTGCGCTGGGGAGCCGGGACCCCCTGGCTGGGCCACCCTGGTGCTGCGCTGGGGAGCCGGGAGCCGCTGGCCGAGCCGCCCTGGTGCTGCGCTGGGGAGCCGGGACCCCCTGGGTGGGCCACCCTGGTGCTGCGCTGGGGAGCCGGGAGCCGCTGGCCGAGCCGCCTGCTCTGACACCGCGATGCCGGGACCCCCTGGCTGAGCCGCCCGCCCTGGCGCCGCGATGCCGGGGAGCAGAGTGGAGGCTGTGCTGTGCTGTCAGCCCCACTTTCTCCCCCTGCCTCTCCCGGGGCGGGGCGGGTCCTGCACATACTTGTTACACTTACAAAGAAAAGCAGGAGCTGACGTAGCCTCCAGCAGGCCCCGCCCCCCACGCTCCCAGCCGCGTGCCCCGCATCCCCCCCAGCCGAGGGCTGCGCTGGGCGCTGGGGAGGGGCAGCGCGGCCCTAGCAGCTCCAGGCAGGTGAGGCGCAGGGGGGCTGGAGGGGGTCCGCCAGCCCAGCCCCGCTCCCAGTGGCGCTGGCACAAGCTGATGGGCTGGAACTTGTCTGGGGATTTTGCATTTTACGCAGCCCCCAAGCGCCAGGCCCGGCTGTGGGGGGCTCCACGGAGCCAACAGCCGCTTCTCCAGGGGGAGGCAAGTGAGATGGGCCCGATCCTGCTGAGACGGGCCCAATGTGATCTGCCTGCACACGCTGCCCCTACTCTGCTCGGAGAACCCCCCTCCTGGGCCTCCCCAGCCCACAGCCCTGCTCTGGGACCCCCATGGGGACTGCAGGGGGCAAGGGGCCGAGAGGGCTCGGGGACCCCGGCAGCAGCTGCTGTGTATGCGCCGGGGTCACTCGCCTGGGGAGCCCAGGTGGCTAGGCGAGGGGCTAGCTGGGCGGGCTGCGCCGGCCCCCGGGAGTCTGGGAAGGGAAAACAGTTCCTGGCTCTGGGGCTGGCACAGGGCGCGGCCTGGCTCCACCTCTCTGAACTATCCAGCTGGCTGTCCCGACAGGCTCCCGCAGAACTCGGTGCCTGGGGCAGCGGGCGTCTGCCAGAGCCGAGCGGGGCAGGGCAGGGCACCCTCGCCGCCCTGTCCCGCCATCTGCCAGCGGAGGCAGCCCCAGCCAAGGGGGTGGTCGGGCCCAGATCACACAGAGCAGCCGCTGCCCCCCAACCCTCCAGTGCAGCGGCCACCCCAGAGCGAGGGAGCCCAGCACCCCTGGACTGGCAGAGCTGCGTGTGGGGCAGTCCCTGGTGGCTGCGCACTGACCCCTGGGCACGCACTTCCCAGCCCGCGAGTGCGAGTCCCCGCTCCCCCCGGCCCCCGCCCCCAGTGCCGGCCGTGCCCAGCCCCCGCCCAGCTCTCACTTGTGATGGTGGATGATGGCGTTGAAGAGACGCCCGTCCCGCCAGCTGGTGGTGAAGTTGTCACAGCGCAGGCCCTGGTAGCCCTCCACCATGCGCTGCGACCACAGCAGCAGCTTCTCCTTGGCCGTCATGTCCTCGGACTGCCCGCTCACCTGGATGTCCGAGATCTGGAAGGAACAGGGGCGCGTCAGCCAGCCACCCTGGCCCTGAGGAGCCCCTGCCCAGCGCCCCACTGGGGCCTCCTCCACCCCCCGGCCCCAGGACACCCTGGGACGAAGCGGGAATGTGCTTAATGTTTTCTCTGAATACTGTGTGCCCCTCGGTTTCCCCTCTGTGTTACTCAAGTCTCTGGGCGGTGGGGTAAGGGGGTGTGGCCATTGCAGAGACCCTGGGAGGACGGGGCGACTGGCTGCAGAGAACAGCGGACACCCTGTAGCCTGGCTGTCCCCCTCCTCTGCAAGGAGCAGCCGGGAGCGTTGGTCAGAGCAGGTGACCTGCTGGCCTGGGAAAGAGACGGAGGGTGGAGGGGGAGGGGCAACGGGCGTGAGGGAGCCCAGGCAGCTGGAAGGGGTCGGTCTCTGGTTTGCTGAAAGTTCCCGATTCCTGTGCTACCACCTCTGTCCTACGCTGTGTTCCTGTCGACTAATAACCCGTCTGTTACACGCGGGCTGAGTCCCTGCTGCCTGCGGAGTGGGGGGCAGGGCCCTTTGGGGGTGCGCAAGGCTTCCCCGGGGCGACCAGGGGGCTGGATGCGCCGAGTCAGACCCAGGAAGCACCGAAGCAGAGGAGGCTCCTTGCCCTGGTGCCAGGGTGCCCTGAGGGGGAGTCACTGCACCGGAGTCCTGCCTGGCTTCACTGGGCGGTTCCCAAGCAGCCAGCCTGGGACCCCGGGACACCCGCCAGCCAAGGCCCCAGCTGTCTCCAGTGGGGAGGCTCCATGCAGCACAGCAGCCTCCTTCCTCTTTCGCTGGGGACCGCAGCCCGCCGGGGCGGTTAGGGGCTGGCGCTCACCACAAGCGCCTAACCCCAGCGGAAACGGCGCCCGAACCGCAGCCCAGGAGAGCACGGCTCCGCACGCAGGGGGGCTCGCTGGCCCCCAGCCAGGGACACGTCTGCTGCCCACGCCCCCACACCCAACAGAGGCGGCAGGCTGGGCCACGCCAGCGGGCAGGACGGAAGCACCTGCTCCACCGCTGCCTGGCATCTCTCCACTCCCAGTGCTCTCCCCGAGCACATGGCAGGTCCCGACGCCCTGGGCACTCCATGGCCAGCCTGCCCTGGCTGTTCCCGTACTGCACTGCCCGGACCCCAGCCGGGTCCCGCTCTCCTGCTCCGGGCAGGGAAAGGAGCCCACGGGCAGCCTCCTGGAACACCAGGACTCCTGGGTCCAGAGCCTTCTGGTTGGGCTCCGCTTCACCCCTCCTCTCCAGTGCAGCCTGTGGGGAAGGGGGGCCCTGCCCCACCCCTGGGGGCTGCGCTCTACCGGGACTAGGAGCAGAGGTGCTGCAGAGCCTGGCCAGGGAGAGCAGCGAGTGAGGCCAGGCAGGGGGCGAGGCGGGTAGTACAGGGCTCCCCAGCAGGACCCAGCCCCAAGGAGCAGGCGTGGCGATGGGCATGCGCCCGCAGGAGGGGACCCGCGTGCAATGGAGCAGGGCGGCCGTGTGGGCAGGCCAGGAACCCTGTGGCCGGGGGCAGCTCCGCTGGTTCCTGCTGTTGCCAGGAGGTCGGTGAGAACTGGGCAGCGCCGCCAGCCCCCGGCACAGCCCCCGCGGGGGCAGGAAACGGCGGTGGCTATCTGGCGGGGAGCAGGCTCGGATGCCAGCGAGGGCCCGTGTGTCTGAGTCACCGCGGCTGCCAGGCTCCGCCCTGGGGCTAAGCCGCGCTTCGGCAGCCTGGCACAGGGAGCGGGTGACTCAGCCTCCAAAACGCTGCCCCTGCGGCTGCAGCGTTCCCGCCCTGGCAGCCGGCGTCTCCCCTCCCCCCCGCGCCGGGGCTGGCGGAGCCCAGCCTTCCTGCAGAGGCCAAGGGCCGCGCGGGCCACGCCCCAGCTGGAGAGCGGGAGGCTCCCCCCGGCAGGGAGCGGCTGAGGCCAGGCCAGGGGGAGGGAGAAGCAAGGAGCCCCCAGGTCTCACCCCATTCCAGAACAGCTCCCCCCTCAGCCCTACCCCACGGCACCCCCGCCAGGCCTCCTGGGCCAACCCCCGGTTCCAGCTCTGGAGAAGGGAGCTGGGCCCCACTCTACCCAACGCCCAGCCCCACGGGAGCCAGAGAGAGAGAGCGTGCTCCAGCCCTGGCCTTTCCCAGCAGGGGGCGCTGTGGGGGGCAGGGCAGGGGGCTGGCTGTGGGGGGAGCTCCCAGCAGGGGGCGCTGTGGGGGGCAGGGCAGGGGGCTGGCTGTGGGGGGAGCTCCCAGCAGGGGGCGCTGTGGGGGGCAGGGCAGGGCGCTGACTGTGGGGGGAGCTCCCAGCAGGGGGCGCTGTGGGGGGCAGGGCAGGGGGCTGGCTGTGGGGGGAGCTCCCAGCAGGGGGCGCTGTGGGGGGCAGGGCAGGGGGCTGGCTGTGGGGGGAGCTCCCAGCAGGGGGCGCTGTGGGGGGCAGGGCAGGGCGCTGACTGTGGGGGGAGCTCCCAGCAGGGGGCGCTGTGGGGGGCAGGGCAGGGCGCTGGCTGTGGGGGGAGCTCCCAGCAGGGGGCGCTGTGGGGGGCAGGGAAGGGCGCTGACTGTGGGGGGAGCTCCCAGCGCTGGCTGTGGGGGGAGCTCCCAGCGCTATGGGGGGCGGGGCAGGGCAGGGGGCTGGCTGTGGGGGGCAGGGCAGGCGCCCGGGGGGGCGGGGGGCTGGGTGGAGCCAGGCTCACCTGGAAGTGGAGGATGATGGTCCAGATGAGGCCCAGCGTGAGCTTGGGGTTGCCGTCGGCGATGTCATCGTTGCGGATGTTCACTAGCTTCACCTGCCGACACCCAGAGCCGCGGTTACCAGGGGGCCCAGCGGGCTCCCCAGGCAGCAGGCCTGGGGCCTGCCCCCCCAAGGCCCCTGGGGAGACCCCCCCCATCACAGCAGGGGCGGAGCCTGTCCTTCCCCACCCCCTGGGAAAACCCCTTCCCCATCACAGCAGGGGCGGAGCCTGTCCTTCCCCCGCCCCTGGGGAAACCCCTTCCCCATCTCAGCAGGGACTGAGCCTGTCCTTCCCCCGCCCCTCAGGAAACCCCTTCCCCATCACAGCAGGGGCGGAGCCTGTCCTTCCCCACCCTTGGGGAAACCCTTCCCTATCACAGCAGGGGCGGAGCCTGTCCTTCCCCCGCCCCTGGGGAAACCCCTTCCCCATCTCAGCAGGGGCGGAGCCTGTCCTTCCCCACCCTTGGGGAAACCCCTTCCCCATCACAGCAGGGACTGAGCCTGTCCTTCCCCCGCCCCTCAGGAAACCCCTTCCCCATCACAGCAGGGGCGGAGCCTGTCCTTCCCCCGCCCCTGGGGAAACCCCTTCCCCATCACAGCAGGGGCGGACCTGTCCTTCCCCTGCCCCTCAGGAAACCCCTTCCCCATCACAGCAGGGGCGGAGCCTGTCCTTCCCCCGCCCCTCAGGAAACCCCTTCCCCATCACAGCAGGGGCGGAGCCTGTCCTTCCCCCGCCCCTGGGGAAACCCCTTCCCCATCACAGCAGGGGCGGACCTGTCCTTCCCCTGCCCCTCAGGAAACCCCTTCCCCATCACAGCAGGGGCGGAGCCTGTCCTTCCCCCGCCCCTCAGGAAACCCCTTCCCCATCACAGCAGGGGCGGAGCCTGTCCTTCCCCCGCCCCTGGGGAAACCCCTTCCCTATCACAGCAGGGGCGGAGCCTGTCCTTCCCCGCCCCCTGGGAAAACCCCTTCCCCATCTCAGGATGGGTGGAGTCTGCCCCACCCCTGCTCCCCGGCCTACCCCCCCCCCCCGCCCCCGCCGCTCACCTGCCGGTGTTTCAGGTAATCCAGGGCAATCTGCACATTCTGCAGTTTATGGAAGCGCATTCGCCCCTTCTCGCGGGGCTGCAGAGACAGAAGGAGCAGGAGGGTGAGTGGCTGAGCCGGGGCCCCCCAGTGCCCTGAGCACTCCTCCCCCCACGCAGGGCAGGGCAGGGCAGGGCCAGCAGCCCTGGTGCAGGTCAGGTCCCCGCTGCCAAACTGCAGAGCCGGGGCTCCGGGGAGAAGTGAGAGCAAGAGGAACCCACACCTGGTGCCCCCAGTCAGTAGGTGCCAGGACCCCTCCCCCCCATGGGTGCAGCTCAGGGCGGGGCAGGGAGCTGAGTGGTCCCCCCAGGCCAGGCCTCTCGCTGGCGCCCGGTCCATTGCCCCATGCCCCAGGAGGCCGGGGGCTGCAGAAGAGGTCCCCAGGGACTGACGGACAGAGTCAATGGGGCAGCCCCTTTCCCCGCACTACCCCCAGCCCGAGGGCCCTGCCCTTCGACTGCTGGGCCTCGGGAGCCAATTGCTAGAGGGGAAGAATCGCACCCAGGGCATCCCCGGCTACCCCCCAGTTCTCCCCTGCCCTGAGGCTGCAGAGTGCGGAGTGCCACAGCCGCGGTGCTCAGGTCGGGACCGGGGCTCACAGCGCAAGCAGGGCTAGCACAGGGCTTGCAAACCATGCGGACAGAGGACAGGGGCTGGAGAGGAAAGGCTGCTGGCCTCAGCGCCCCTGGTGCACAGAGCCAGCTGCCCCCAGCTCAGCCTGCCCGGTCACCGCCTCTCCAGCTGCGTTGGCAGCAGCGCACCCCACGCTGCAGGGTCCGAGGGCAGTGCCCGGGAGAAGGGGCACATCCCAGCCGGATTGCCTGGCAGGGACCCCCCTTCGCTAGCTGGAAAGGAGGCTCCTGGCAGCGGGCCGGCGCTGTGGGGCGCGGAGCCTGAAGGAAGGGGCAGCGCAGGGGGTGTGGGGCTGGGCCCGGAAATCCTCAGCCACTAGCTGCTCCCACGGGGGGGAGGGGGGGGGGACTGGGAGGAAACGTGCTGGACAAAACAATAGCAAGGAAAGTGCTGAGCGCGGCCGGGCTGCTGCTCCTCGCTTCCTCCAGGGCACCTGGAAACAGCCAGCCAGCCCTGCCCCACGGCCAGCATCCACCAGGGCCCGGCTCTGCTTTCCTGCGCCTTCCCCACACGGCCTGGGGGCAGGGAGAGCTCCGGAGCCCTGGACGGCCGCCCCTGGAAACACAGCCCCCTGTGCGGTGAGCACAGCTGCACACGGCACGTGGCGCTCCGAGACGCCCGCCCCGCACTGAGCCCGCAACGGGCGCCGAGCGCAGGGCGAGGGATGCGGGCAAGACGCAGTGCAAACCTCCTGCCCTGCAAAAAGGGACCTGGCGCTCGCACGGCCAGGAGGGCCCGGGACCCCCGTGTCGGACCGCGCACGAATGCTGGGGCACTGCGCTCACGCCAACAGTGGGGAGAGCCCCCTGCCCCCAAGCGCCAAGCTGGGACACTGGGACGCCCCCAGCTGAGCCCCTGCAGCACAGCAACTGGGGGAGAGCCCCCCTATAGATCCCCCACCCTGTAGCACAGCACCCCCTGCGCCCCTAGCGCCCCCTCCCTGCAGCACTCCTAGCCAGCACAGCCCACAGAAGATGAGCCCACCCCAAGCAAATTCCAGCTGGGCTCTGCCCCGACCCCAGCCCCCCGCCGCGCCCCCGGCTGCCAGCCCAGCGCAGCGGGTCCCCAGCCGCCGGCGGCAGCGGCTCAGAGAGGTCTCTGCCCCCGACAGGCGCGGCCCCAGAGCGGGACCCCCTGGGCCTCCCCCCGCCGTGCCTGCCCCACGGCTGCACCCCGGAGCCCGGCACAACCCCGGGGCGCCAGGGCACGGCCGCCCCGCTCGTCACGCCAGCCCAGCCAATCGCAGGCGAGCGGCGGGTTTAGCCAAGCTCTGATTGGCTGGGCTGGCCGTGATGTCATTCCTCCCCGGGCGCCCCAGCCAATGGGGAGGCGCAGAGCCGGGAGGGGCCGTGCGGAGAGCAAAGGCAGAACCACTCACCAACCGCAAGCTCCTGATCAGGTCGCGCTCCCTCGGCTAGCCAGCAAGAGCAGTGCAAAGAAAGGAGGCAAAGGCCAGAGGGCAGAGGTCAGGGGTCAGAGGTCAGCAGACAGGTACAAAGCAGCAGAAAGTTCCGTGTAGCAAAGTAACGTTAATGAGTTAAAAGCCCACGATGCACTGGGGGGCGGGGGGGGGAGACAGGGCCTGAGCCGGGGGAGCCCTCGGGGGCAAGGGGGGGCCTAGGAACCATTTCCCTAGTAGGTACAGCAAGCAAGAGGGTCCACTAAGTTGAGAGGTCAGGGGTCACAGGGCATGCGGGGTCAGCAGGCAGGTGTGCCAGGGAAGCAGGGGTCACGACCCTGAGTCTGCAGGGGCCTGAGGGAGGGGCCAGCCTGTGGGTCAGCGGGCGAGGACGTGCCCTGGCGGGGGCGGGGGAATGTGACGTGGGGGGCAGAGAGGAGGGTGTGGCGGGGGGAGACACTCGCCCGGAGAACCTCTCCCCTCCCCGCCCCCAGGACCGGGCCAGCAGCTGCTCTTTGCCCCCGGCCGGGGCAGGGCTCCCCGCGCTGGCAGGACGGGCACCGGCGGGGAGAGCCGGGAGCCAGCAGAGAGGCGGCTGGGCGGAAGCTGCAGCCCGGAAGCCAGCGGCGCCACCTACCAGGGTGTCCCCCGAGAGCACCTCCAGCAGCGAGATGAGGTTGTGCCCATCCCGCAGGTCCTCGTACAGGTCGCTGACATGGCGCTGAGCCTGCGGAGACGGAAAGGAACCGTGAACGGGGGCAGAGCTAACCCCAGCCTGGAGCCGCCGGCCAGCCCTGGGCCGAGCCCTCACCCAGCGCCTCTGCAGGCCAGCTGACAAAGGGGTGCAGGTCTCTGACTCGCCCCCCAAAGAACATCATGGGAAGGCTCAAATGAAAGCCACGGTCACACGGGTCATCACGGTCACTGCAAAATGCACATGTGTGCCATGCAAGGCGGCGTGGATCCGAACCAGACCCCCGCGTTCCCAACGGCGACATGCCTTCACCTGAGTCCTCCGGACCGGAGACAAGGCAGCGCTGTACATCAGCCTTGTAAGCTAGACAACCGAGGCCCAGTTACACACAAAGTCAAATGTTAGCCAAGAGCGGGGACGTCACCAGGAAAGGGGCACACAGGAACAAACAAGCCACGGGGGTTATCCTCCTTCTAGGAGTGAAACCAATGAACTCTGGGGGTGTTTCTCGAAAGCAGACACACACCCCCGGTGCCCTCTCCTAGGAAGTAAAGGGACAGCACGTCGGTAGTCAGGAAAGGGGGTCTCAGCCAGCCTAGGGTGAAAACACTGGAGAGAACTTGGGGTGAGGAAGCTCTTGGGCCAGGAGAGGAGCCGGTTAGCTAAGCAGTCTCCAGAAAGCAGGCTGCGATTTGGTTTTGCATCCCCCATTTCTTTTCAATATCCTTCTCCCTGTCACCGGGATGTCTGGTCTTTCCTGACCAAGTCCCTGTGCTGCTGCCCAGCCAGGCACTGGCCCTGGGCTGAGTCTTACAGCGGCTGTGCTCTGTTCCTTGGGGCCAGCGGGCCTGGGCCTTCTGTGAGGGGCCAGCGTGCGGGGCTGGGCACTCGGGGGTGGGCATGTGCCTATCGCTAACCTGTACGGAGCTAGCGGGGCCTGGCGGGCAGCGTTTGCACTGCCAGAGCCTGGTGGTTTCAGGGCCTGACCCACTCTGGGGGCTGGGCGGGGGTGGCCTCCTTGATGCCGGCAGGGCCAGGCTGGGGCCGGAGCCCGGGAGTGCTGCAGTGGGCTGCCCCTGCGCCCTGCCGGCCCATGGCCTCCGCCCCCGACAGCCCTGAGCCATGGCCCTGCCTGGGGAGCAGCGAGGGCAGACGGGAGCCATGCACGGTGCCGTCGGTCATGCCGTGCATAGGACGGGATGCCACCTACCTCTGCTCGCCAGTGCTGCCGCGGCAGGGGAGGGCGGGGAGAGAGAGAGGGGGGGGTTAGGAGCAGAGAGGAGGCGCAGACCCGGCGTTCAGCTCCCCAGCAGAGCGGGGGGACGCTCGGGCCCCAGCCCCCGCCCGGCCTGCTGCCACTGCTCCAGCTGCCCACGCCCTGGGGCCGCGAGCACAGCCTGCCCCCCTCCCCCCCCCACTGGACGCTCCACTCCGGGCGGTGCCCCTGGAGCCCCTCGGCTGGGAGAGCCCGGCCCAGCACGCACACCTGGGTGCAGCAGGCCCCAGGGAGCGATAGGGAGCCCAGCCAAAGCAGAGAGATCCCCTCCCCACACGGGGCTTCCCCACGGCGCAACTGCAGAGCTGCCCCCTCTGTGCCTGCCCCCTGCACAGAGCAGGGGCTCCCTATGCCAGCCTCACAGCCCACATGGGTCAGGCCAGCGAGCTCCCACCCACCCAGCCCCACAGCCTGCAGTGCAGCCAGCCCAGCCCCATGGGCCTCCCCGCGCTCCGCCTGTGCAGTTAGCCCAGGGCCCTGGGCGCCAGGGCTGTCTGTCTGCACCAGTTTGGGGTGTGCCGGATGTTTCCCAGCCAGGACAGGCCCTGCCCCTGGGAGCTGAGTGCACCGAGCGCGGGGGCAGGGATTACAGGCCTGGCACGGGGCCGGTGCAGGCAGGCACACAAGCATGTGCATGGCCAGACACGCGTGTGGGGGCAGGGCAGGCGGGCTCCAGCGCGTGCTGCTCTCTGCAGCCGGGGCTGGCTCGTGATGCCGGAGCGAAGGCTGGTGCTGAGCGGCAGTATGTCCTCGTGCTGTGTGGGGCCGGGGCCGTGACCCCGCGCTCGGCCGCGCCGGGCGTTACTGGTTAGATATGGGGCCGGGGCTGTGTCCCTGCGCTCGGCTGGGCCGGGCGTTACTGGTTAGACGTGGGGCCGGGGCCGTGACCCTGCGCTCGGCCGGGCTGGGCGTTACTGGTTAGATATGGGGCCGGGGCCGTGTACCTGCGCTCGGCCGGGCCGGGCGTTACTGGTTAGACGCGGGGCCCTGGCTGTGTCCCCGCGCTCGGCCGGGCATGGCGTTACTGGTTAGACGCGGGGCCCTGGCCGTGTCCCTGCGCTCGGCCGGGCTGGGCGTTACTGGTTAGACGCGGGGCCCTGGCCATGTCCCTGCGCTCGGCCGGGCCGGGCGTTACTGGTTAGATATGGGGCCCTGGCTGTGTCCCTGCGCTCGACCGGGCCGGGCGTTACTGGTTAGACGTGGGGCCGGGGCCGTGACGCTGCGCTCGGCCGGGCCGGGCGTTACTGGTTAGATATGGGGCCGGGGCCCTGTCCCTGCGCTCGGCCGGGCCGGGCGTTACTGGTTAGACGCGGGGCCCTGGCTGTGTCCCCGCGCTCGGCCGGGCCGGGCGTTACTGGTTAGACGTGGGGCCGGGGCCGTGACCCTGCGCTTGGCCGCGCCGGGCGTTACTGGTTAGATGTGGGGCCGGGGCCGTGACCCTGCGCTCGGCCGGGCTGGGCGTTACTGGTTAGACGTGGGGCCGGGGCCGTGACCCTGCGCTCGGCCGGGCTGGGCGTTACTGGTTAGACGCGGGGCCCTGGCCGTGTCCCTGCGCTCGGCCGGGCCGGGCGTTACTGGTTAGATATGGGGCCCTGGCTGTGTCCCTGCGCTCGGCCGGGCCGGGCGTTACTGGTTAGACGTGGGGCCGGGGCCGTGACGCTGCGCTCGGCCGGGCCGGGCGTTACTGGTTAGATATGGGGCCGGGGCCCTGTCCCTGCGCTCGGCCGGGCCGGGCGTTACTGGTTAGACGCGGGGCCCTGGCCGTGTCCCCGCGCTCGGCCGGGCCGGGCGTTACTGGTTAGACGTGGGGCCGGGGCCGTGACCCTGCGCTTGGCCGCGCCGGGCGTTACTGGTTAGATGTGGGGCCGGTGCCGTGTCCCTGCGCTCGGCCGGGCCGGGCGTTACCGCTTAGATATGGGGCCGGGGCCGTGTCCCTGCGCTCGGCCGCGCTGGCGTTACTGGTTAGATATGGGGCCGGGGCTGTGTCCCTGCGCTCGGCCGGGCCGGGCGTTACTGGTTAGACGCGGGGCCCTGGCCCTGTCCCCGCGCTCGGCCGGGCCGGGCGTTACTGGTTAGATGTGGGGCCGGTGCCGTGTCCCTGCGCTCGGCCGGGCCGGGCGTTACTGGTTAGATATGGGGCCGGGGCCGTGTCCCTGTGCACGGCCGCGCCGGGCGTTACTGGTTAGATATGGGCCGGGGCCGTGTCCCTGCGCTCGGCCGTGCCGGGCGTTACTGGTTAGATATGGGGCCCTGGCCGTGTCCCCGCGCTCGGCCGGGCCGGGCGTTACTGGTTAGACGCGGGGCCCTGGCTGTGTCCCCGCGCTCGGCCGGGCAGGGCGTTATTGGTTAGACGCGGTGCCCTGGCCGTGTCCCTGCGCTCGGCCGCGCCGGGCGTTACTGGTTAGATATGGGGCCCTGGCTGTGTCCCTGCGCTCAGCCGGGCCGGGCGTTACTGGTTAGACGTGGGGCCGGGGCTGTGACCCTGCGCTCGGCCGGGCCGGGCGTTACTGGTTAGATATGGGCCGGGGCCATGTCCCTGTGCTCGGCCGGGCCGGGCGTTACTGGTTAGACGTGGGGCCGGGGCCGTGACCCCGCGCTCGGCCGCACCGGGCGTTACTGGTTAGATATGGGGCCGGGGCCGTGTCCCTGCGCTCGGCCGTGCCGGCGTTACTGGTTAGACGTGGGACCGGGGCCGTGACCCTGCGCTCGGCCGCGCCGGGCGTTACTGGTTAGATGTGGGGCCGTGCCGTGTCCCTGCGCTCGGCCGGGCCGGGCGTAACTGGTTAGATATGGGGCCGGGGCCGGGGCCGTGTCCCTGCGCTCGGCCGCGCCGGGCGTTACTGGTTAGATATGGGGCCGGGGCTGTGTCCCTGCGCTCGGCCGTGCCGGGCGTTACTGGTTAGATATGGGGCCCTGGCTGTGTCCCCGCGCTTGGCCGGGCCGGGCGTTACTGGTTAGATATGGGGCCCTGGCTGTGTCCCTGCGCTCGGCCGGGCCGGGCGTTACTGGTTAGACGCGGGGCCCTGGCTGTGTCCCCGTGCTCGGCCGGGCCGGGCGTTACTGGTTAGATATGGGGCCGGGGCCGTGTCCCTGCGCTCGGCCGCGCCGGGCGTTACTGGTTAGATATGGGGCCGGGGCTGTGTCCCTGCGCTCGGCCGTGCCGGGCGTTACTGGTTAGATATGGGGCCCTGGCTGTGTCCCCGCGCTCGGCCGGGCCGGGCGTTACTGGTTAGATATGGGGCCCTGGCTGTGTCCCTGCGCTCGGCCAGGCCGGGCGTTACTGGTTAGACGCGGGGCCCTGGCTGTGTCCCCGTGCTCGGCCGGGCCGGGCGTTACTGGTTAGATATGGGGCCGGGGCTGTGACCCCGCGCTCGGCCGGGCCAGGCGTTATTGGTTAGATATGGGGCCGGGGCCGTGTCCCGGCGCTCGGCCGGGCCGGGCGTTACTGGTTAGACGCGGGGCCCTGGCCGTGTCCCTGCGCTCGGCCGGGCCGGGCATTACTGGTTAGATATGGGGCCCTGGCTGTGTCCCTGCGCTCGGCCGGCCGGGCGTTACTAGTTAGACGCGGGGCCGGGGCCGTGACCCTGCGCTCGGCCGGGCCGGGCGTTACTGGTTAGACGCGGGGCCCTGGCCGTGTCCCCGCGCTCGGCCGGGCCGGGCGTTACTGGTTAGACGCGGGGCCCTGGCCGTGTCCCCGCGCTCGGCCGGGCCGGGCGTTACTGGTTAGATATGGGGCCGGGGCCGTGACCCCGCGCTCGGCCGGGCCGGGCGTTACTGGTTAGACGCGGGGCCCTGGCCGTGTCCCCGCGCTCGGCCGGGCCGGGCGTTACTGGTTAGATATGGGGCCCTGGCTGTGTCCCTGCGCTCGGCCGGGCCGGGCGTTACTGGTTAGACGCGGGGCCCTGGCCGTGTCCCCGCGCTCGGCCAGGCCGGGCGTTACTGGTTAGACGCGGGGCCCTGGCCGTGTCCCTGCGCTCGGCCAGGCCGGGCGTTACTGGTTAGACGCGGGGCCCTGGTTGTGTCCCTGCACTGCACCAACCTGGGGAACTCCCTGCTACAAGGTGCCAGCCAGGCTGAGAGCTCCAGGGCAGAGCAGACAGTGACATGACTCATGAGAGGAGCCTGAGGTGACAACGGAAAGGGCTCCAGTCCCTCCTATCCAGGATGAGAGGGTGGCCCCATCAACCTAGCACTCCCTGCTGCAGGGTTCCTGCCCCTCCCTCTGGTGCCAGCCCTGTGGGGCCGGAGGGAGGGCCCAGGCGCATCCAGCCAGGCCCATCGGAAGGGCCTGGCTGAATTGCTGGAGGCCTGAGCTGATTTTCCACAGCGGAAGACACAGAAGAGCCCAGTTTTCGCAGGCGCCTGGCTGCGGTGGGGGAGCAGGCGGCAGGTCACAGGACTCTGGCCGCGCAGCTCTGAAATCCGGCTTCCTCAGCGCCCCCCGGAACATTCCCTTCTCCACGGGGCCGGAGCACAATCGGCCATTCAGAGCCGGGCTGCAGGCCGCTGTGGGAGGAGGGGCAGCCAGCCAGGTCTGCCGGGCACAGGGCTGCCTGCGGGCATGGGGCAGAGCAGCTCCTTCTGGGCCAAGCTCCCCGGCCCTCCTGAACTGCCCCCTGCCTGGTCAGAGCTCACCAGCTTCCCACTGCTCGGGCGCCCAGCGCTGGTCTCCCGACTGCCCCCTGCCAGGGGCCCCAGCGGTCTCCCACCCAGCGGTGCCCAGCTCCCTCCGGCCGGGGCCCACACCAGGAGGCAGAGCGGAGCCAGGCGCCGGCTGTGGATGCGCCTCCCAGCGGGAGCTGGGCACCGCCCTCACATACCCTGGCACGTCCTTCGTTGCAGCAGGGACTGCTCACCGCGCTCCTGCCCGGGCGTTACCAATCAGTGCTGGGCAATGCCGGCGGCCCCAGCCGGCCCCGCGCTGCACTGCGTGGTGCCCCCTGCAGCCGGCGAGTCCCAGGCGAGACCCCCGGGGGGCTGGGGGCCACGGCTCCAGCTGGGATCTAGGGAAGCCCAGGCGCCCCGGTGCTCCGACCCAGCGCAGACAGCGCCTCCCAGTCACTTACTCTGTGGCTCCCACACGGCGCAGCCTGGTCCTCCAGCCCCAGGTCACACATGGGGAGGTGTGGGGTGCCCCCCATGTGCACCTCTCCATCCCGGCTCTGGCATCCCTCCCCCAGGGCAGCTGTGAAGGGGGGCACAGCGGGTAGCCTGGCAGGAGCGGTCAGACACGGGGCATTCATGTAGCTACCAGCTGCAGGAGGCTAGGCCCCCCCAGGGGCTTGGGTCCCCCCAAGGGGGTCTCCCCTCCTGAGAGCCACCCCTGGGAAAGGGATTGGGGAGTGCTGGCCCGTCCATAACTGGGCCCCCCACGGGGAGAGTCCCAGCTCCAGTGACCAGGGGTGAATTGCCACCAGGTCTGCTGGGCCTGAAAGCAATGCAGTGACCTTCCCTCAAGCCAGCACTTTGCCCCTCTCCCCCACCCCCGCCACCCATTGTCAGCTGTTCACTCCACTCATCCTGCAGCAGTGAGTTCCACAGGCTAACCAGGCACTGCCTTGGGCTGTCACCCCTGCTGCCCTGCCCTCCACAGCGAGGCCCCACCTGCGTCCCATCCCCGGGGGCACCCTTACCTTCATGAGATGCTTGTTGACCCATTTGGTGAATGTTTTCTTCTGGACCCGGTCTCGCTCATCTGCAAGAGAGAGACCACGGGGGTTAGTGTGTGTGTGTGTGTCGGGGGGCACAGGGGAGCTTACAGAATCTGGGGGGGGCACAGGGAGTCTGGGGAGGTACAGGAGGGCTTACAGAATCTGGGGAGGCACAAGGGGGCTTATGGAGTCTGGGGGGGCACAGGGGGCTTACAGAGTCATGGGGGGGGAAAGCTTCCCCCCCCCCCCCCCCCGGCAGCAGGCCCAGAGCTCAGAAGAGGGATGAGCAAGACCCCACAGGCTCCCAGAGCTCAGCACAGGCAGGAAGGGACCTGACTCATCAGTGCCAATGGGAAGGAAGCGGTTGCTGAGTCACGCGCCGCGCCCCCCGCTGTGCCCCATGCCCAGCCCCAGGCACGAGGAGCCGACGGGCGATGCCCCCCAGCAGCCCCCTGCGCCCACTCCCACATGGGTCACAGCAGCCGGGTCACCTCTCCGAGCGCAGCGACCCGGGGCGCCCCCCAGCACTCACCCCACTGCAAGAGCCTGCTGCCCCTGGGGCTGGCGCCGCCTGAGCCCCACACGCTCTATGGACCCAGGGCAGAGCCAAGAGCCCCTCCCAAGGGTGCCAGCCCAGCTGCCCCTCTGCTCCCTGCCTGAGCCAGGGGACCCATCTCTCACCCCACAGACACCCCCATCTCCGAGGGCTGCAGGAGCAAGGCCCAGCCCCACGGCCGGCAGGGAGAAGAGGGGCCACTCCAACCCCCCCCCCCCCGGGTGTTTCTGGAGCCTCGTGCTGAACCCCTCCAGAGCCCTGTGGGGACCCCTCCCTCTCCCCAAGGGGCAGCTCAGCCCCATCACCCCCAGCGCATGGCCCCGGAAGCGACAGGCCCCACCCAGCTCTGCACTGGCCTCTGGGGGGCTCAGGGCGTGCAGACTCCTGGCCAGAGCTAGGACGCCTGGGTTCCAATCCAGGCCCATGGGGGGTGGGGAGCGCTGACCTGCCCGGGCGACAGGGAGAAGTCTCCCCTCAGCCCCTGCGTAACACCCCCAGCGGGGACAGGCCAGTGGTGGGGACGGGGGAGAGGAGGCTGCCCCGGGGGTGGGCTGGCACGGCTGCTCCCCCGCATGTGGGCGTCCCGTGTCGAGTCGTGGAGATCTGTCTGTGCAGCTCCCAGCTGCCCGGGGCCAGACACTTGCCCAGACGGGCACCCAGCAGGGGTGTGCCTCGGGGGCAGGGCCAACTTCCCCCATGGGGCAGAGCGGCTCCCAGCAGACAAGGGGGCGGCAGGCGCGGACGGACACGCAGACGCGAGGGAGGGGGAGGCGCAGACACACCCTGGGGCTCAGCCCCAGCTGGGCACCACCCCCAAGACAGGAGCAAGGTGGCAATCGAGGCCCTGGGCCGCTTCTCCTAGCCCCCCCTCCCCCCATTCCAGCGTGGGCTCGGCTGCTCCCCACGCGGGCTGGGTGGGGCAGGAAGTGCCACTCCCGTGGGCAGGCAGAGTTCCCAGCGCCCGCCAGCCGCTGCCTGGGGCACTACACCCACCGGGGGGGGGCTGCCATGGCGGGGCTCAGGGATGGGGCTGGGGGCAGAGCTGGCAGGAGCCCCCCCCCCCCACACACACACACAGGACCCCACTGACTCCCCTCCCGCCCCCAGCCCTGGTGATGCCCAAACACACCCCAGCCAGGGCAGAGGCCCTGGGCCCCCTATACCTATGGCTGGACAGCCGGGCCCCCCGGGGGGTGCTGAGTGAGCTGGGGGGCCGCAGTGCCATGGAATGCCCAGGGGGTGGGCACGTACCCCTGGCAGTGCACAGGGCAGAGCTCACAGCAGCCGGAGTGCTGGGGCACAGACCCCCCCCCCCCCCCCACACACACACACAGAGCGCAGCACCAGGGCCAGGGACTGGCACTGCAAGGAGGGTCACAGCTGAGCTCCGCGCCCCCCTGCCCAGATTCAGCCCCCCACAAACACGCCACGCACAGAGGAGCCCCACAGCCAGCATGGTCTCCACAGCTGCCTCCTCATACACAGCCCTCGGACAGAGCCCCCAAAACCGGCAATCCCCCACACCCCACTCCCCAGGAACAGCATCACCCCCTACACCCCAGCGCAGCAGCCTCCCCAAATCCCCCATCCCCCGGTACATCACAGTCCCCCCATCCTGCAGGTACAGCCTCCACTCCCCGTCACAGCCCCCCTGGAGTGCTCAGCCCCCCCCCAATACATCACAGTCCCCCCCATCCTGCAGGTACAGCCCCCATGTCTCCACTCCCTGTCACAGCCCCCCCCAGTGTTCAGCCCCCCCGATACATCACAGTCCCCCCCATCCTGCAGGTACAGCCCCCGTGTCTCCATTCCCCATCACAGGCCCCCCCCGCCAGTGTTCAGCCCCCCCCAATACATCACAGTCCCCCCCCCCCCATCCTGCCGGTACAGCCCCCGTGTCTCCATTCCCCGTCACAGCCCCACCCCCCAGTGTTCAGCCCCCCCAATACATCACAGTCCCCCCCCATCCTGCAGGTACAGCCCCCGTGTCTCCATTCCCCATCACAGCCCCCCCCCAGTGTTCAGCCCCCCCCAATACATCACAGTCCCCCCTATCCTGCCGGTACAGCCCCCGTGTCTCCATTCCCCATCACAGCCCCACCCCCCAGTGTTCAGCCCCCCCAATACATCACAGTCCCCCCCATCCTGCAGGTACAGCCCCCGTGTCTCCATTCCCCGTCACAGCCCCCCCCCCAGTGTTCAGCCCCCCCAATACATCACAGTCCCCCCCATCCTGCAGGTACAGCCCCCGTGTCTCCATTCCCCGTCACAGCCCCCCCCCCCCCAGTGTTCAGCCCCCCCAATACATCACAGTCCCCCCTATCCTGCCGGTACAGCCCCCGTGTCTCCATTCCCCGTCACAGCCCCCCCCCCCCCCCAGTGTTCAGCCCCCCCAATACATCACAGTCCCCCCTATCCTGCCGGTACAGCCCCCGTGTCTCCATTCCCCGTCACAGCCCCCCCCAGTGTTCAGCCCCCCCAATACATCACAGTCCCCCCTATCATGCCGGTACAGCCCCCGTGTCTCCATTCCCCGTCACAGTCCCCCCCGCCCCCCCCCCCCGTGTTCAGCCCCCTCTGCAGGAAGCCCAGGATGGGGGCAGCAGCTCGGTACCTTTCTTGCCCTCCGTGGCCCTCAGCACGGCCAGGTAGAGGTTCTCCTCGGGGCCCTCCAGCTCCGGGCTCCGCAGCCGCTGCCTAGACATGGTCCCTGGCACTGCCCAGCGATCCCCGCCCTGCCCTGCCCGCGGGCCGCACCCACAGCCCAGCCCGTGACGAGAGGCAGCGCTGAGCAGCTCTCCCCCACCCCGGCTCCAGCTTCTCTGCCCCAGGGTGCCAGGCCTGGCCCTCCGCTCCCCAGACTCCTCCTCCAGAGAGCGGCTGGCGTGGGGGGGCGGGGGCTCCCCGCCCAGAGCCAGGAAACCTCGGAGCCCACAGCCACCGGCCTCCTGCTCGTAACCCTTTCCTGGCCACAGCCAGGCTGCCCTGGGAGCCGGACACCGGGAGCTGCCCCGCCGCAGCCGGGGTGGGGGGGTGTCAGAGGGCTGCACCCGGGAGCAGGTGGGCCAGGGCTGGACTGTCCCCCCAGGAGGGGATCTGGGCCCTGCTGCCCATTCGGGTGCCCCCAACGGGACAGCTGAGAGCTGCCCCAGGCCCAGGGATCTCCCGCTGTCATGGGGGACCCGGCCCCAGTGCCCCACAGCCCTGGGGGAGACTCCCCCTGTGGTGCTGGGTGGTGGGCACAGGAGAATAGCCCTCCCCCTCAGCTCCAGCCCACCTCAGCCAGGACTGGGGGGACAGGGGTCAGTCAGCGCAGGCCAGAGAGACCCCACGAGCCCCACGGTGCCCCAGCGGCAGAGAGCTCGGAGCCCGCATGGGGAGGGGAAAAGGGCCAGCACCCCTCCCCAAGCCTGGTGCAGGGCACGGGGGAGGGGCTGCAGAGGGTAACCCCAGCCGCTCCCCAGGGTACAAGGTGCTCCGCACAGGAAGCCGGCGCCTAGGTGCAGCCTGGACCTTGCACGCACCCCTGGGGGGGGGGGGGGGCCCTGCGGCACATGGCTGCACCGTGACTCATGCCGCCTGGGGGCCACGCCCCGCTCCTAGCAGAGAGCCCTCCGGGGAGGGAGCAGGAAGCTCTCCCCAGCCCCACGGGCACAAGGAGCCGGCGGAGCTCAGCCTAGGGCCCGCCTGGGGGCAGGTGCCACGTCCCACACGCCCCCGGCCCCCCAGGGCAGCAAACTCCCCACGTGCCCAGAACAGCCCCTCCCCGCCGGACAAGGCTGAGTGCCCCGGGCACGCCCAGGCCTCCGGCACACCGGCTTCGCTAGCCCCAGGACAGCCCAGCGCAGGCTCCCCGAGGGACAGAGGCAGCCCCCTGCTCGCTGACAGCCCCCCGCTAGTGGCCAGGCCAGGAGCTGACAGGGCCTCCCCATCCTGTTTGCTGTCTGGGTGTGACCCACTGAGAAATCACAGCAGCCTGGCCCCGCGGCTGCCAGAGCGTTTCCCCCAGCTCCAGGCTAGGGCTGGGTGTCAGACCCCCCCGGCACCCCTTGGCAGGGCCCTCATGGGGCCGGCTCCAAGCAGCCCGGGGGGGCAAAGGCAGGGAGAGGTGGAGGTGCTAGATCCAGCTGCCCCCCCTCGCTCCCAGCCGCCGCCCCCTCGGTTACCAAGGAGCGGAGCTGGGCCGGGGCCAGGGCGGGGAGGAATGTGCCCTACAACCGTTTCTAAACCACAAGTATTTTCCAGCCACTAATGAGCTGCCAGGGCCCGGCTGACACCAACGCACGTCACAGGCGAAGCATAGCTGTGCGCTCGCTCACATTCTGCCCGGCCGCCCAGCCAGCCAGCCACTTCCCAGCAGGGGGCGCTGGGGGGGGCCCCGGGGCAGGGCGCTGGCTGGGGGGGGGGGCTCCCAGCAGGGGGCGCTGTGGGGGCAGGGGCAGGGGGGCGAGCGGGGGGGGGGGGGCTCCCAGCAGGGGGCACTGGGGGGGCGGGGCAGGGCGCTGGCTGGGGGGGGGGGGGCTCCCAGCAGGGGGCGCTGTGGGGGCAGGGCAGGGGGCGAGCTGGGGGGGGCTCCCAGCAGGTGGCGCTGGGGGGGCGGGCTGGGGGGGGCCTCCCAGCAGGGGGCGCTGTGGGGGCAGGGCAGGGCGCTGGCTGGGGGGGGGGCTCCCAGCAGGGGGCGCTGTGGGGGGCAGGGCAGGGGGCGAGCTGGGGGGGGGCTCCCAGCAGGGGGCGCTGGGGGGGGCGGGGCAGGGCGCTGGCTGGGGGGGGGGGGGCTCCCAGCAGGGGGCGCTGTGGGGGGCAGGGCAGGGGGCGAGCTGGGGGGGGGCTCCCAGCAGGGGGCGCTGGGGGGCGGGGCAGGGCGCTGGCTGGGGGGGGGGCTCCCAGCAGGGGGCGCTGTGGGGGGCAGGGCAGGGGGCAGGGCAGGGGGCTGGCTGGGGGGGGGCTCCCAGCAGGGGGCGCTGTGGGGGGCAGGGCAGGGGGCAAGCTGGGGGGGGGCTCCCAGCAGGTGGCGCTGGGGTGGGGCCTCCCAGCAGGGGGCGCTGTGGGGGGCAGGGCAGGGGGCAGGGCAGGGGGGCTGGCTGGGGGGGGGGCTCCCAGCAGGGGGCGCTGTGGGGGCAGGGCAGGGGGGCGAGCTGGGGGGGGGCTCCCAGCAGGTGGCGCTGGGGGGGGGCGGGCTGGGGGGGGGGCCTCCCAGCAGGGGGCGCTGCAGGGGTCGGCGTAGTGCTCCTGTCTCTCCCTGTTGCTGCCTCTGGCCCTCTGTGTAACTGGCAGGGGCAGGGCAGGCAGGGCCGGCGCGCCCACTAGGCGACCCTAGGCAGTCGCCTAGGGCGCCTGGATTTGGGGGGGCGGCTCGCCAAGAGCCGTGGGGGGGACAGCTCTCTGCGGCTGCCTCCCGCTTCCCAGCTCCGCGGCTAAGCCGAGAGCCGGGGACGCGCCGCGGGTGTGGGGGGAGCCTGCCGCGTCCCACAGGCGGGGGACTGGCTTCCATGGGGGGGGGGGGTGTTAGCTGGGGGGGTGGGGCGGGGCCTGCAGGGCTGGTGCAAGGAAGTTTCGCCTAGGGCGCGAAACTTCCTTGCACCGGCCCTGAGGGCAGGCCCCAGGGGCTGCCCCCTCAGAGACAGCTCAGCCCCTCACCCACCAGGCTGGGGCTGGGAGACCAAGGAGGTTACAGAGTCCAAGGCCAGGAGGGATCTGCTGATCACTGTCTGAGCACCCCCTCATCTCACCACAGCCCCCCCTCTCCCCCACCCCGACTCCAGCACACACCCCTTACCCCCCCGCGGAGCCAGAGCGGAGCCCCCAGGCTGGATTCACAGACTCCAAGTGGCTCAATCTCGGCTCTGGCCCATTTGAGGCTCCCTGCCTCCACGCTGCCCGGGACCCCCCTGCAGCCCCCACTGGCTCCCCGACGCTGGCACATCAGACAGCCGCTCTCAATGTCAGGTCCTGCCCGTCGCCTCTCCCGCACTGGCGCCCCCCGCCCCACAAGGCCATCCCCCATCGCCCACTTCTCACACCTTCCAACAAGCCCCTTCGGGCTCTCCCAGGCTGCCCCTCATGCCGGGAAAGTGCCCGCTGGACCCATCCGCAAAACGGCCTCCCTGTCCCCCTTCGGCCCCCGCCACCTCTCTGTGCGCCAGGCCCGGCGCAGCTCGACCCAGACGAGGGAGCTGGGGTGCTCCTGCTGCCCCTTGCTCACCCCCGTATCTGTATACGCCGGGCACAGAGGGTCCCTGCCCCGAGGTCTCTGCCCCCCATCGCAGGGGCTGTCCAGGTCCCTGTGAACCCTGGATCCAGCAGCGAGGGGGGAATTTCCAGGGTACCCCCTGCTGGATCACATGTGAATCCCCCAGCCAGGGCCCAGCTCTGCGCCCGGAGCCTCGGGAGAACTCGCACTGCGGCCGGGCCTGAGGGCAGAGTCCAGGCTGAGAACCACCGAGAGCCGGGCACCGACATAGGGGTGGGGTCTGAGCCTCCTGCGTCTATGTCAACCCAGCCCGGCAGCCATCCCTCAGCCCAGTCACAGGCCACCACACTGCCAGCTACAGCCTGACACCCCCTCCTACAGCCTGAGAGCCCGGCAGACCAATCGCCCCTGCTACAGCCGGACACCCCCCTGCTACAGCCTGAGAGCCCCGCAGACCAATCTCCCCTGCTACAGCCGGACACCCCTTACTACAGCCGGACACCCCCTCCTACAGCCTGAGAGCCCTGCAGACCAATTGCCCCTGCTACAGCCGGACACCCCCTGCTACAGCCAGAGCGCCCCACAGACCAATCGCCCCTGCTACAGGCGGACACCCCCTGCTCCAGCCAGCGAGCCCCACAGACCAATTGCCCCTGCTACAGCCGGACACCCCCTGCTACAGCCAGAGCGCCCCACAGACCAATCGCCCCTGCTACAGCCGGACACCCCCTGCTTCAGCCAGCGAGCCCCGCACACCAGACACCTTGCACAGGAAGCCCTGGGGCAGGGCTCACATCGCAGGGTGAGCCCAGTCCGAGTGCGGGACCCAGACACGCGGCCCCGGGCAGCTGCTCTTGGCTGAGGGATCCCCCAGGCGGCAGCACAACGAGGGATAGGAAGGCGCGGTGCCCTGCTCAGCAGCCCCGAGACGGGCAGAGCAAGCAGCTCCCTGCAGCTCAGACGGGGGCGCTGGCACCAGGCCAGCTGGGGCACATCCCCACAATCCCCTCTGCTCCGGGCAGCAGCAGCAGCAGCGCTGCTGACATCCTTTGTTGGAGGCCGTCTGGGAGGCCTTGCTCCCCTGCCAGGCTGGGCCTGCCCCAGCCCGGGGGGATAGGGTGACCAGAGAGCAAGTGTGAAAAATCGGGACAGGGGGTGGGGGGCAATAGGAGCCTACAGATGAAAAAGACCCCAAAATCAGGACTGTCCCTATAAAATCAGGACCTCTGGTCACCCTACGGGGGGATGCCAGAGCGGTAGTACTGGACGGCAGGTCTCTCGCCTCCTGTGGGCCCCTTTGCCCCCATCCTGCTCGGGGCCTCATTCCAGCACCCCTCACCGCGGCAGCCTTTGGGAACAAGGGGGCCGCACTGGAGCTGTCAGTGGGGAGCCGCACCGCGAATCGGGGGAGCCGCACCGGGGCCGTCATTGGGGAGCTGCACCGGGGCCGTCAGTGGGGGGCTGCACCAGGTGTCAGGGGAGCCGCACCGGGGCCGTCCGCGGGAGCACGCTCCACGGCAGGAAAGCCTCGCCCATGCCTGCCTGTCCGGGGGGGCGGAGACTGGGGGTCTCATGGGACCAGGTCTAGCCCCGAGGCCAGGGGGGGTGGTTAGAGCGGGAACGTCACTTTGGCTACGCTGGCTTCGCTGCTGCCGGCCCCCATGTCTGCTCAACGCCCGCCTGAGGGGGGCCCCCGAGCTTCCCCGCCATGGGGGGCACTTCGACCCCCCCAGCTGGACGCACCCGCCTGCCGCTCCCCTCCCCCACCTGTGGCCACCCAGCCCTGGTCACCGGGTGTCGGCTAACGGCGCCACCCCCAGCCCGGCGCGGCCCCCCTCTCCAGCGGCGCAGATGGGGCGAGGCAGCAGGGGAACCGGGGTCACCCACCGGGCCCCTGCCCCAGACGGCCGGGGAGCAGGGATCTGGGGAAGGTCTCTGGGGCTGGGGGATCACGAGCCCCATAGCGCCGGGGAGCCCCCGTCCCCTGCCAGCAGAGAAGGGGCCCAGGGGGCGCCCCAGCCGGACTCGGGGGGGGGGGGGGGGGGGAATGGGCCAGCAAGGTGTGCCCCGTGATCACTGCTGCACCTGGCCCTGCGGGGGAGGGGCTGCACGTTGCTCCATCGCCTGGCTCAAGAGTCACTGTTCCCCTGGCAGGCCCCTCCCACCGCCCACTGGAGGAGGCGGGGCTAAGGCAAGCCACGCCCCCAAACCATTAACCCTTCGCTGTCCTGAGAGCAGGAGCTGAGCTCAGGTAGAAACAAAGACACCGGGGCAGCCGAGTCTAGTGGCAGGAGGGAGGTCCAGGGGGTGCCCCTGCACCCCCCCCTCATCACCCCGGCGCTGCCCCCCCTCCCGCACCACCCCAGCACTGCCCCCCCCCACACTGCACCGGTCACTGCCCCCCCCCCATCACCCAAGCGCTGCCCCCCCTCCCGCACCACCCCGGCACTGCCCCCAGCACTGCCCCCCCTCATCACCCCGGCACTGCCCCCCCTCCCGCACCACCCCGGCACTGCACCCATCACTGCCCCCCCCAACACTGCACCGGTCACTGCCCCCCCCATCACCCAAGCGCTGCCCCCCCCTCCCGCACCACCCCGGCACTGCCCCCAGCACTGCCCCCCCTCATCACCCCGGCACTGCCCCCCCTCCCGCACCACCCCGGCACTGCACCCATCACTGCCCCCCCCAACACTGCACCGGTCACTGCCCCCCCCATCACCCAAGCGCTGCCCCCCCCTCCCGCACCACCCCAGCACTGCCCCCCCCCACACTGCACCGGTCACTGCCCCCCCCCATCACCCAAGCGCTGCCCCCCCTCCCGCACCACCCCGGCACTGCCCCCAGCACTGCCCCCCCTCATCACCCCGGCGCTGCCCCCCCTCCCGCACCACCCCGGCACTGCACCCATCACTGCCCCCCCCAACACTGCACCGGTCACTGCCCCCCCATCACCCAAGCGCTGCCCCCCCTCCCGCACCACCCCGGCACTGCACCCCCCCGCCACCCCCGCGCCCCGGACCGCCCGGCCGGACCCACCGACGCAGCAGAGCCGGCGGCTCAGGTAGCTTCTCCGCTCCGGCTCCGAGCGGCCGCTCAGCAGCCAGTCGGAGCCCCGCAGCACCGCCCGCTTGTAGGCGAAGTAGGCGGCCACGGAGGGCGCGGGGTCCGGGCTGCCGGCCATGCCGCCGCGCTGCGCTTCTCCTCCCGGCCGGGACAGGGGCCGCCCAGCCCCGCGCCCGCCCCTCCCTGGCCCAGCCCCGAGCGGCCGGGCAGACGCCAGCGCGGAGCCGGCCCCGCTAGGAGCCCCCCGCAGCCCGGGACCGGCCCCCCCAGCAACCCCCTCAGCCCGGGAGCAGCCCCCCCAGCAACCCCCCCAGCCCGGAACCGACCCCCCTAGGAGCCCCCCCAGCAGCCCCCCCAGCCCGGGACTGCCCCGCTAGGAGCCCGCCCAGCCCGGGACCGAGCCCCCCCAGCAGCCCCCCCAGCCCGGGACCGGCCCCCCCAGCAGCCCCCCCAGCAACCCCCCCAGCCCGGGACCGGCCCCCCCAGCAGCCCCCCCAGCCCGGGACCAAGCCCCCCAGCAGCCCGCCCAGCCCAGGACCAGCCCCCCCAGCAACCCCCCCCAGCCCGGGACCGCCCCGCTAGGAGCCCCCCCAGCAGCCCCCCCAGCCCGGGACCAAGCCCCCCAGCAGCCCGCCCAGCCCGGGACCAGCCCCCCCAGCAACCCCCCCCAGCCCGGGACCGCCCCGCTAGGAGCCCCCCCAGCAGCCCCCCCAGCCCGGGACCGAGCCCCCCTAGGAGCCCCCCCAGCCCGGGACCGGCCCCCCCAGCAACCCCCTCAGCCCGGGACCGGCCCCGCTAGGAGCCCGCCCAGCCCGGAACCGACCCCCCTAGGAGCCCCCCCAGCCCGGGACCAGCCCCCCCAGCAACCCCCCCAGCCCGGGACCGGCCCCCCCAGCAACCCCCCCAGCCCGGAACCGACCCCCCTAGGAGCCCCCCTAGCCCGGGACCGAGCCCCCCCAGCAGCCCCCCCAGCCCGGGACCAGCCCCCCCAGCAACCCCCCCAGCCCGGGACTGCCCCGCTAGGAGCCCGCCCAGCCCGGGACCAGCCCCCCCAGCAACCCCCCCAGCCCGGGACCGAGCCCCCCCAGCAGCCCCCCCAGCCCGGGACCAGCCCCCCCAGCAACCCCCCCAGCCCGGGACTGCCCCGCTAGGAGCCCGCCCAGCCCGGGACCGAGCCCCCCCAGCCCGGGACCGGCCCCCCCAGCAGCCCCCCCAGCAACCCCCCCAGCCCGGGACCGGCCCCCCCAGCAGCCCCCCCAGCCCGGGACCAAGCCCCCCAGCAGCCCGCCCAGCCCAGGACCAGCCCCCCCAGCAACCCCCCCCAGCCCGGGACCGCCCCGCTAGGAGCCCCCCCAGCAGCCCGCCCAGCCCGGGACCAGCCCCCCCAGCAACACCCCCCAGCCCGGGACCGCCCCGCTAGGAGCCCCCCCAGCAGCCCCCCCAGCCCGGGACCGAGCCCCCCTAGGAGCCCCCCCAGCCCGGGACCGGCCCCCCCAGCAGCCCCCCCAGCCCGGGACCGGCCCCGCTAGGAGCCCCCCAGCAGCCCCCCCAGCCCGGAACTGAGACCCCCTAGGAGCCCCCCCAGCCCGGAACCGAGCCCCCCAGCAACCCCCCCAGCCCGGAACCGACCCCACTAGGAGCCCGCCCAGCCCGGAACTGAGACCCCCTAGGAGCCCCCCCAGCCCGGAACCGAGCCCCCCAGCAACCCCCCCAGGCCGGAACCGACCCCACTAGGAGCCCGCCCAGCCCGGAACTGCGACCCCACTAGGAGCCCCCCTAGCCCGGGACCGACCCGCACAGCCTGGAACCGAGCCCCCCCAGCAGCCCCCCCAGCCCGGGACCGACCCGCCCAGCCCGGAACCGAGCCCCCCAGCAGCCCCCCCAGCCTGGGACCGACCCCCCTAGGAGCCCCCCAGCCCGGGACCGACCTCCCCCCACAAGCCCCCCAGCCCAGGACCAACCCCACCCCAACAACCGTCCTAGCCTGGGACCGACCCACCCAGCCCAGAATCGACCCCCCCAGGAGCCCCCCCCAACCAGGGACCAAGCCCTCCAGCCCGGAACTGACCCCCGCAGGAGCCCCAGCAGCCCGCCCCCCCCACCTCCCCAGGCCGGGACCGACCTCTGCCAGGAGCCCCCTCCATCCCACCCTCGGGGGCCCCCTAGCCTAGGATGAGCCCCCCTAGCCTGGGCCTGAGGCCCCCCAGCATCCCCCCAGCGCGGGACCAAGCCCCCCTAGCCAAGGCCTGAGCCCCCTCTGCAGCCTTCCCACCTGCACACCCCGGCCAAGCCCCCCAGGGAGAGCAATACTCCAGCCACCCCAGCCTCTGGTGCACAAACACCCCCAGGGAAGTGCCCAGGGCAGCCCCCATGGGCCCAGTCTCCCTGGTTCCCTGCGTGAGGGACTCTGGCTCCCCCGTCCCCATCTCCTGACCTAGCCTGTAGCCAGCTGGCAGGGCCGGGCGGCTCATCTGTGGGGAGCCCAGGGCGGCCGAGTGTGGCCCCGGCGTGAGACCAGCGGCACAGGACCCGCGCCAGGGCCCAGCACAGAGGGGAGCCCTCAGCACGTTCCTTGTTGGCTCCCGTTCCCGTTCCCTCATCGGAGGACAGCCCGTGGCTCTGAAGACAGGGCCAGAGCTGCGGGACTCCCCTGCGCCCGAGCTCACAGGACAGCTGGTGACAACAGCCCCCTGGCCGCCAGCCACAGCACGGCCAGCTCCCGGAGCGGCCTAGCAAGGCCCCGGTGCCCTGCGAGCTCTGCCCCGGGACAGCTGCAGCCTCAGGGGATTGAACCCGGGGCCGACACGATCCTCCTGCAGAGGCAGCCCCGGATCGCCCGGGGAGGGGCCCACGCCAGGCTGGGAGGCTGCACCTTTCTCCTGCTAGACCTGCGCCCGCACCAGCAGATCGGCACCCCCTCCCCAGTACTGCTCTGAGGGGCAGCGCCCCCCCCCCGGAACGGCCACAGCTGGGGATCCCCCCCCGCCCTGCGGAGCACCCAGCAGCAGCATGCCCTGGACCAAGCATGGGGCTCCCTGCGGTCAGTCTTCCTTGGCAGCCCCAGGCCCCGTTCAGAGCAGCACAGAGCACAGCCAGCCCCATGGCCCTGCACGGCGCCGGGCAGCCCCCTAGCAATGGGGCCATTGGCACAGCCCACGGGCCCACCCCTGCAGGCCTTTTCAGGGCCACGCTTGGCCCCCCCAGACCCAGCAGGCACCCCCCAGGGCACCTTGGTGGGTCGCTGCTACGCCCGCTCCAGAGGGCAGTGGGTCAGTGAGACCTGCCAACCTGCAGAGCACCCCAGGGCCAGCAGCCACTGGGGGGGGGGGGGGGGGAGCACAGGCAAGCCAGCCCCCAGGGCCCTGCATGGACTGCGCTGGGTGGCACCCGGGGGAGGCTGGCAGTGCCCAGCTGGAGCAGGGCTGAGCCCAGGGGCCCATGTCCTGCGGCGGGAGGGAGGGACATCCTCCTGGCTGGCTCAGTCTGAGCCTTTGGCGGCTTCCCCGGGTGGCTTCCCCGGGCGGCTGGGGCCCTCATCCCCGAGAACAGCTGGAAGCTGCCAGCCACTAGCCTGGGTTCTGCTCCTAGCCTGGGAGTGGGGTGCGGGGGGGGGCAGGACTCCTGGGTTCTAGTCCCAGCGCTGCATGTGACCTCGGCCCAGCCCCGGCCCATCTGGGGAGCGGAGATAAGGCCGGAGCTCCGGGTGGGCCGGGCTGCGGTTATTATTGCCGGTGGGGGGCAGATGGCGGCTCTGGATCCCACAGGCTCCAGTGTCCTATGGGGGGTTGTTCCTTTGACGTGCCTCAGCCAGTCTATCCCCTTGGCGGGGCAGCGGAAGGGAGCCCCCCGGCCTCAGCCCCCCACTGGCAAAGGGCCTCAAGCAGACGCTAAAACCAGCAGACACCCTGGGCCACAGCCTCTCCCGCGGGGGATGCCCCTGTCCCCTCCCCCCGCCGGGGGATGCCCCTGCCCCGGGGCAGCCGGAGACACTGCCCGAGCAGCTCCTCTGCAGAGCCCTTCCCAGGGAGCTGGGGCAGCCCGGCCTGGCCCAGCCCGGCCCCGCACGGGGGCTGTTTGCCTTGGCAGGACCTGCCCACCCAGGCCCAAACCGCAGCCCTTTGCCGTTTCCTTTCCTTTCTTCACAGCTGGTGAGTCACTTGGCAAGAACAGCCCCGGCCAGCCCCCCTTCCCAGCCCCCCCTTCCCAGCCCCGGCCAGACCCCCTTCCCAGCCCCCCCTTCCCAGCCCCGGCCAGACCCCCCTTCCCAGCCCCCCCTTCCCAGCCCCGGCCAGACCCCCCTTCCCAGCCCCCCCTTCCCAGCCCCGGCCAGCCCCCCCTTCCCAGCCCCCCCTTCCCAGCTCCGGCCAGACCCCCCTTCCCAGCCCCCCCTTCCCAGCCACAGCCATGGGGCCGCTAGTGGAAAAGCTGACTGGGGAGGGAGGGGGGTTCCCAAGAGTCCCATGGGGCCTTCCCCGCCCACAACGGCTTCGTCGCATGCGGCTCCAGCCAGCCTTAGAGACAGGAGCAGAGCCCAAACAAACAACAGCTGCCACGCTCTGCTAGTGACAGCATTCCCCCCTCCCCGCCATCAACACACCCTCCGGCCCCCTGCGCCCCACATCACGGCCCCCCCTCCATCAACAAACCCTCCGGATCCCTCCAGCCCCACATCACGGCCCCCCTGCCCATCAACACACCCTCCAGACCCCTCCGGCCCCACATCACGGCCCCCCCTCCATCAACAAACCCTCCGGCCCCCTGCGCCCCACATCACGGCCCCCCCTCCATCAACAAACCCTCCGGATCCCTCCAGCCCCACATCACGGCCCCCCCTCCATCAACACACCCTCCAGACCCCTCCGGCCCCACATCACGGCCCCCCCTCCATCAACAAACCCTCCGGCCCCCTGCGCCCCACATCACGGCCCCCCCTCCATCAACAAACCCTCCGGATCCCTCCAGCCCCACATCACGGCCCCCACTCCATCAACAAACCCTCCAGCCCCCTGCGCCCCACATCACGGCCCCCCCTCCATCAACACACCCTCCGGCCCCCTGAGCCCCGCATCACGGCCCCCCCACCTCACCAACACACCCTCCGGCCCCCTGCACCCCGCATCACGGCCCCCCCTCCATCAACACACCCTCCAGCCCCCTGCGCCCCACATCACGGCCCCCCCTCCATCAACACACCCTCCGGCCCCCTGCGCCCCACATCACGCCCCCCCCCTCCATCAACACACCCTCCGGCCCCCTGCGCCCCACATCACTGCCCCCCCTCCATCAACACACCCTCCAGACCCCTCCGGCCCCACATCACTGCCCCCCTTCCATCAACACACCCTCCAGACCCCTCCGGCCCCACATCACTGCCCCCCCTCCATCAACACACCCTCCGGCCCCCTGCACCCCACATCACTGCCCCCCCTCCATCAACAAACCCTCCGGCCCCCTGCGCCCCACATCACGGCTCCCCCTCCATCAACACACCCTCCGGCCCCCTGAGCCCCGCATCACGGCCCCCCCACCTCACCAACACACCCTCCGGCCCCCTGCACCCCGCATCACGGCCCCCCCTCCATCAACACACCCTCCAGCCCCCTGCGCCCCACATCATGGCCCCCCCATCCATCAACACACCCTCCGGCCCCCTGAGCCCCACATCACGGCCCCCCCTCCATCAACACACCCTCCGGCCCCCTGAGCCCTGCATCACGGCCCCCCCACCTCACCAACACACCCTCCGGCCCCCTGCACCCCGCATCACGGCCCCCCCGCCCATCAACACACCCTCCGGCCCCCTGCGCCCCACATCACTGCCCCCCCTCCATCAACACACCCTCCGGCCCCCTGCGCCCCGCATCACGGCCCCCCCTCCATCAACAAACCCTCCGGATCCCTCCAGCCCCACATCACGGCCCCCACTCCATCAACAAACCCTCCGGCCCCCTGCACCCCACATCACTGCCCCCCCTCCATCAACACACCCTCCGGCCCCCCCGCCCATCAACACACCCTCCGGCCCCCTGCACCCCACATCACTGCCCCCCCTCCATCAACACACCCTCCAGACCCCTGCGCCCCACATCACGGCCCCCCCTCCATCAACAAACCCTCCGGCCCCCTGTGCCCCGCATCATGGCCCCCCCATCCATCAACACACCCTCCGGCCCCCTGCGCCCCGCATCACGGCCCCCCCTCCACCAACACACCCTCCGGCCCCCTGCGCCCCGCATCACGGCCCCCCCTCCATCAACACACCCTCCAGACCCCTCCGGCCCCACATCACGGCCCCCCCTCCATCAACACACCCTCCGGCCCCCTGCGCCCCACATCACGGCCCCCCCACCTCATCAACACACCCTCCGGCCCCCAGCAGCCAGCCCCGTGCCCCACGTGCCCCGTGCCCAGGGCTGGTCTATTTGGTATCCAGGACAAACACCCTCCCCCCGTGGGACCCAGACAGACGCTGGTGCTAAAAATACCCCGAGGCGGGGTGGGGCTCCGCAGACGCCACAGGGCAGCGCCCCCATTGCTCGAAGGCTCATCCCCCCAGCCCCCTCCCCAATTCCCAGCCCCCCCCCCCCCCCCAGGATGCAGCAGGGGGGTTAACCCTGACGGAGCCAGGCGGGAGCCCAACGGGCTGAGCAGAGAACCCAGGAGTCCTGAGCGCAGACCAGGCCGGAGAGGAGGCCGTTACAGGGCAAGGTTGGAGGCTCAGCCCCCTGTGCTGTGGGGTCCATCCCAGGCGGCCTGCAGTCCCCGCGGGGGGGAGGGGGCAGACATGAGCCCCGTCCCGCTCCAGGACTCTGCCAAAGCCCCTCCGAGATGACAGGCCCCGGCAGGTGCGACCTTGGCGTGGAGGGCGGAGCGAGGTGCCCTCTGAGCGGGCATGGCCCCGTGCCAGGGACATCGGCCCCTGCTCTGCTGGGAACAGGCCCCCCTGCCGTCAAGGTGCCCGGGGGGTGTCCTGGGTGCAGGCAGAGCCCCTGGTGGGGCTGCCGGGGGATGGAAACCCCCCTGCTCCCCCCCGCCCCCGTTTGCAGGGGGCAGCACCAGACTGCGGTTTCCTGAACGCTCGCTCGTGTGTGGGCCCAGAGCTGCTGCCGCCATGGCAACGCGGGCCGGCGCCCGCCACCAGATGAGGCAGCGTGACATCCCGGAATGCCCTGCACGGATTCCACGGAAACCACGGCCGACGCCCTGGAAACGGGGCGGGGGGGATCCGGCACCAGCCAGTTCCCTGGCTGGCCAATGCAGCCCCGGGCGCGGCCGCCAGCAGGCACCTGGGGGGCAGGGCGGCTCAGCACCCCCGGCGCCCGCTCCGGCACGGGGCTGCACCCTGCACCCGTCCCCAGCGCCTCCAATGCGCTTCAGCCCCTAACCCGGCCCCACGGCCCCAGAGCCAGCCGTTCAGAGGGGGAACCGTGGGGCGGTGGGGGCCCACCCCACCCCAGTGCACAAGGGCTCAGCTCCAGGAAGGGGAGCCAGGAAGCCGCACGCCCCACCCAGCGTCGCCCCCCCGAGGGGACCCGCTGCCAGGGGGTCTGGAGGAAGAGGGGCCGCGATTTCTGCCAGGAGGAAGCAGGCTCCAGCCTCTAGGGCGGGTGTCGACCCCGCCCGTCCCAGCTCTGCTCAGAGCCAGCCCGGGCCTGTGCTGTAAACACCAGGACACTGGCACAGAGGTGCAGGGAGGAAGGGAGGGTGCCGTGGGGGCGGGGGGGGGCAGCCCTGGGCAGAGAAGACAATAGCTGGGGGGGAGGGGGAAGATTGTTCCGAGAACCAGCAGCAGTTTCATATAAAAATAACCCCGAGAGCGCAGCCCAGCCGCCAGCCTCAACAGCTGGTGCTTGGGAACCCGGGCGGCAGCTGGAGACGCCAGGGGCCGCTTGTGAACCCCCCCCTCCTGCGGCAGACCGGAGCCACACCTGGCGCTGCACGGGCACCCCCTCCCTCCCCTCCCCTCCCCTCCCCGTGCAGGGAGCCGCGCCGGGCTCTTCACGGGCACCCCACCCCCTCCCCGTGCAGGGAGCCGCGCCGGGCTCTCCACGGCACCCACCCCACCCCCTCCCCGTGCAAGGAGCCGCGCTGGGCTCTCCGCGGGCACCCACCCCACCCCCTCCCCGTGCAGGGAGCCGCGCCGGGCTCTTCACGGGCACCCCACCCCCCTCCCCGTGCAGGAGCCGCGCCGGCTCTCCAGCGGCACCCCCACCCCCCTCCCGTGCAAGGAGCGCGCCAGGCTCTCCACGGGCCACCCACCCCACCCCCTCCCCGTGCAGGGAGCCGCGCCGGGCTCTCCACGGGCACCCACCCCACCCCCTCCCCGTGCAGGGAGCCGCGCCGGGATCTCCACGGGCCCCCACCCCACCCCCTCCCCGTGCATGGAGCCGCGCCGGGCTCTCCACGGGGACCCACCCCACCCCCTCCCCGTGCAAGGAGCCGCGCCAGGCTCTCCACGGGCACCCACCCCACCCCCTCCCCGTGCAGGGAGCCGCGCCGGGCTCTCCACGGGCACCCCACCCCCTCCCCGTGCAGGGAGCCGCGCCGGGCTCTCCACGGGCACCCCACCCCCTCCCCGTGCAGGGAGCCGCGCCGGGCTCTCCACGGGCACCCACCCCACCCCCTCCCCATGCAGGGAGCCGCGCCGGGCTCTCCGCGGGCACCCCACCCCTCCCCGTGCAGGGAGCCGCGCCGGGCTCTCCACGGGGACCCACCCCACCCCCTCCCCGTGCATGGAGCCGCACCGGGCTCTCCACGGGCACCCCACCCCCTCCCCGTGCAAGGAGCCGCGCCAGGCTCTCCACGGGCACCCACCCCACCCCCTCCCCGTGCAAGGAGCCGCGCCGGGCTCTCCACGGGCACCCACCCCACCCCCTCCCCGTGCATGGAGCCACGCCGGGCTCTCCACGGGCACCCCACCCCCTCCCTGTGCAAGGAGCCGCGCCGGGCTCTCCACGGGCACCCACCCCACCCCCTCCCCGTGCATGGAGCCGCGCCGGGCTCTCCACGGGCACCCCACCCCCTCCCTGTGCAAGGAGCCGCGCCGGGCTCTCCACGGGCACCCACCCCACCCCCTCCCCGTGCAAGGAGCCGCGCCAGGCTCTCCACGGGCACCCCACCCCCTCCCCGTGCAAGGAGCCGCGCCGGGCTCTCCACGGGCACCCCACCCCCTCCCCGTGCATGGAGCCGCGCCGGGCTCTCCACGGGCACCCCACCCCCTCCCCGTGCAAGGAGCCGCGCCGGGCTCTCCACGGGCACCCACCCCACCCCCTCCCCGTGCATGGAGCCGCGCCGGGCTCTCCACAGCACCCCACCCCCTCCCGTGCAAGGAGCCGCGCCGGGCTCTCCACGGGCACCCACCCCACCCCCTCCCCGTGCAAGGAGCCGCGCCGGGCTCTCCACGGGCACCCACCCCACCCCCTCCCCGTGCAGGGAGCCGCGCCGGGCTCTCGCGGGCACCCACCCCACCCCCTCCCCGTGCAGGGAGCCTGGAGCCAGGGAGCTGCAGCTCACAGGGTGACCACAGAGAAAAGCCTGGCACTGCGTCCCCAGAGCCTGCAGCCAGCAGCTCCCTGGGGCCACCCCCTGAGCGCCCCGCCAGCAAGCGACCCCCCAGCCGGGGCCGGGAGCGCACCTCCTCCCCTACTGACAACCACTGCCCCAGAACCGCAGCTCTCACCCACTCTGTCTGCCACTCCCCCCGGCCAGCTGCTCGCCAGCCCAGCGCCCAGCCCTGCAGCCAGTGGGCCCTGGGCAGCAGCCAAAGCCAAGCCAGCAATGCGGTGCCGGCAACGCCCCATCCCCACAGACATCCAGCCGGGGAGCACCTGCCAACGAGACGCCCACCCGGTCCCCTGCCGGGCAGCAAGCCCCCCATTCCCCCCACCCGGTCCCCCTGCTGGGCAGCAGCCCCCCCATTACCCCCACCCGGTCCCCCCGCTGGACAGCAGCCCCCTGCTCCCCCGAGACCCCCACCCAGTCCCCCTGCTGGCAGCAGCCCCCCATTCCCCCCACCCAGTCCCCCTGCTGGGCAGCAACCCCCCCCCGTTCCCACCAGCCGGTCCCCCTGCTGGGCAGCAGCCCCCCGCTCCCCCCGAGACCCCACCCAGTCCCCACGCTGGGCAGCAGCCCCCCGTTCCCCCCACCCGGTCCCCCCGCTGGGCAGCAGCCCCCCCCCGTTCCCCCCACCCGGTCCCCCCGCTGGGCAGCAGCCCCCGTCCCCCCATGCCCCGCTGAAGGGGAACTCGCCAGGGAGCTCCCCCTCCTCCGGCTGGGCAGGTCCCAGCAAGGGCTGAGGGAGGAGGCAGAGCCCCTCTAGGGACAGACACCTCAGAGACGGAGCCTCCTGATGACCAGCCCCCCCAGCACGAAACGGGCCCCAGAGCGATGCGGGGGGGGGGGGGGGCTCCTGGGCCCAGAGCGATGCGGTGGGGGGGGGGGGTCCTGGGCCCAGCCACCCCCAATCACGTCACACTCTGTACACCCAGCAGCTGCCATGGAGTGACCTCTGGGGAGGACAGCAGGTGGGGCAGAGCCCCCGGCCCAGCACTGCAGTGGGGGATGCTGAACTAGAGCCAACCCAGCGACCCTTAGCACAGACCCCTCCCTCCCCGGCCCCCGGCCCTTAGCACAGACCCCCCCCGGCCCCCGGCCCTTGGCAACAGACCCCCCCCCGGCCCCCCGCCCTTGGCACAGACCCCCCCCCGGCCCCCCGGCCCTTAGCACAGACCCCCCCAGCAGAAAAGCCTGGTGTTTACGAGCTCCATGGAAAGCTCCTCTGGGGGGCAGCCCTGCAGAGACTGGGGGTCTGCACATCTCCAAGGCGATGCCACAGCTCCTGAGCCAGCGGCTGCCCAACAATGCCAGGACAGCCCCAGCCCGGCCGGGCACCAGCCACAGCATCCCCGGGCCCTGCAGCCTCTCCCCTCCCCGGGTGCCCTGCACTGCTCGGCACCAGCTCCCCGCACCCCCAGCGCCGCCTGCGGGCACAGACCCAGGTCCCCCGCCCGCACCCCAGGGGGACTCAGCGCCAGGGTCCAGCTGCCGGGGCTGCCTCTGCCCCCTCGGCCTGGCACCATGGCGAAGCCTTTAGAAAGGAGGGAGGGATAGCTCAGTGGTTCGAGCATTGGCCTGCTAAACCCAGGGTTGTGAGTTCAATCCTTGGGGGGGCCATTTAGGGATCTGGGGCAAAAACTGGGGATTGGTCCTGCTTTGAGCAGGGGGTTGGACTAGATACCTCCTAAGGTCCCTTCCAACCCGAGATTCTATGAACCGAGGAGACCTGAGCCCTCGCAGGGCAAACCCAAGAGCCCTCGCTGCTCTGGGGAAACTGAGACCTGGGGAAGGGAAATGACTTGCCAAAGACACAGAACGAGCCGCCGAGAGAGAACCCAGGAGTCCCGGGGTCCCGCCCCACTGACACCTCCCCCCCACCCCGGAGAACCCAGGAGTCCGGCTCCCCGGGAGAGAACCCAGGAGTCCCGGTCCCGCCCCACTGACCCCCCCCCCGGGAGAACCCAGGAGTCCCGGGGTCCCGCCCCACTGACACCTCCCCCCCCCCCCGAGAACCCAGGAGTCCGGCTCCCCGGGAGAGAACCCAGGAGTCCCGGTCCCGCCCCACTGACCCCCCCCCCCCGGGAGAACCCAGGAGTCCCGGGGTCCCGCCCCACTGACACCTCCCCCCCCCCCCCCCCCGAGAACCCAGGAGTCCGGCTCCCCGGGAGAGAACCCAGGAGTCCCGGTCCCCGCCCAGGGAGAACCCAGGAGTCCGGCGGCGACGCAGGCGTTAAGCCGGCGCACACGTGCCCGTGTTTGGCGGGGGGCGGGCGGGGGAAGCGGCCGCCCACAGCCCGGCCCGGCCCCGCCCGGCTCGGCCGCTCTCACCTGGGGCGCGGCGCCGCCATCGCCAGGCCAGCAGCAGGGCCAGCCCGTGGGCCCCGGCCACCAGCCAGGGGAAGGGGCCGGCGGGGGCGTCCATGGCCGCGGGGCGAGCGGCTCCGGCTGCGGCTCCCTGCGCCCGTTCGCCCGGCCGGCCGCCTCCTGGCCCGGCCCCCTGCGCCGGCCCGCCCCGCACTGCGGCTCGGCCCGCCCCGCGGCGCTGGGTCCGCCCCACGGGCCCCCCGGCCAGTGTCCCCAGCGGCCCCCCCCGCCCCACGGGCCCCCCGGCCAGTGTCCCCAGCGGCCCCCCCCGCCCCACGGGCCCCCCGGCCAATGTCCCCAGCGGGCCCCCCCCCCGCCCCACGGGCCCCCCGGCCAGTGTCCCCAGCGGCCCCCCCCCCCCGCCCCACGGGCCCCCCGGCCAGTGTCCCCAGCGGCCCCCCCCGCCCCACGGGCCCCCCGGCCAGTCTCCCTAGCGGCCCCCCCCGCCCGGGTCCGCCCCACGGGCCCCCCCGGCCAGTCTCCCCCCACCCCGCTGCTAGTATCCCCAACGCCCCACGGGACACCCCCCCCCCGCCAGTCTCCCCAGCGGGGAGTGCCCGGGTCCGCCCCATGGGACACCTCCCCGCTGCTAGTATCCCCAGCGGCCCCCCCCCCCCCCCCGCCCCATGGGACACCCCTCGGTCACAGGCTGCTAGTATCCCCAGCGTCCCCCACCCCATAGGACCTGCTGCTGGGACCCCCAGCGCCCCCCCACCCTTGGGACCCCCAGCAGCACCCCCCCCCAGCCAGGACCCTCACAGGGACCAGCACCCCCCCCCCCCAGCCAGGACCCCTGTCCTAAAGGAGACCCTAATAGGGACCATTGCCCCAACCCAGCTAGGACCCCTCTGTGCCCTAATGGGGACCAGGACACCCCACCCCCCGGTCTGGGACCACTTTGCCTGGAGCCCAGCACCCCCCACCCTAATGGGGAACTGCCTCTCATAGGGCACCCGGCTTCCTGCGCCCCACAGCTCCCCCGCCATGGGCCCTTCCCCTTCACTGCACACAGCCCAGCCGGCCCCCACCAGACCCAGCCAAACCTGGCCCCCCGGGCGGTCCCCCAGCCCCAGACGGTGCAGAGCCCTGCCAGAGCTAGGACCAAAGATCTCCCCACCCCCCGCCAGCAGCACCAGCTCCCCCCAGGCCAGCAGCCCCCCAGGGGCAGGTATGGGCACCCTGCTGCCCCTCCGCCAGCCCCAGCCGCCCCACGGCTCAGCGGGGGCTGGGCTGCAAATAGCCCAGCCGGCGCCTCGGAGCTGGGCACACATGTGGGCGAGGCTGTGGGCCCCTACCTGGCACGATCTTCATGGGGAGGCAGGTTCTCCGCGGCCAGGGACGGGGCGCAGAGGGCAGGAGCCTGCCGCACAGAGCCCACACGCAGGCTGCAGTGCCCCAGCCCTGTGCCCATGGGGAAGGGGAGGGAGCGGCGGGATATAAATATCTCCACACAACCTGTCATGCCTCCCGAGTTAGAACATGACACGCCACAGGGGCCAGGGCCCAGCCGCCGGCTGGAGGAGGGGCCGGCTGCAGCCCCCGGCGTCCCCCGGCCCCGTGCTCACCGTCCAGGGGCCCAGCTGCCCACGAGATGGGAAACGGGGGCTCTGCCACGGCAGGCCTGCCCCCCCTAGGGCTGGGGGTCTGTCCCCCACAGCGCCCGCTCGCCCTGGGCCCGTACCAGGCTGGCGGCCCGGGCAGCAGCATCAGCCGAGCTCTTGGCAGGCCAAAGGGGGCCGAGAGCAGCATTACCTGGCAAAGCCAGCGACATGGGGCCTTGGGGCCAGCACCTGCCCCGCCCCCTGCACACAGGTAGCCCCTTGGCACAGGGCTCTGGGTCCTGTCGAAAGTGCCCTGCCCACGGCGGGTACCCAACACCGGTATCCCACCCCCACCCCCCAGTGCCGCCAGCCCCACACAGCCCGGGCGGGTCCTGGCCAGGCCTGCGGCCCGGGGCGCTCGGGGGCGCCAGAGCCCAGGGGAAGGCAGACCTTGCAGGGTTCACTCCTGTGTTACCACCCCACGGCCCTCCGGGGGGCAAGGCAAACAGGCCCCAGGCCTAGCCCAGGGGCAGGGGAGCGAGGGGTGGTGGGGATCGCGGGAGGGAGCTGGTACAGCAGGGGCAGGGCCAATGCCTGCCCAGCCCGGGCAAGGGGATGGCAGTTCTGGGGCTCATCCCACAGCAGCATCTCCCTGGAGGGCTGCCCTGCCTGACCCCACCCTGGAGGCACTCGGCCCCTGCCCCTGCAGTGCCCTGCACCAACGCACGCCCTCTGGATCCACCTCCAAAGCCTCGGGCACAGCCCAGCCGATCCCAGACGCCCCCAGGCTCAGCTCGGAGCAGTTCCTTCCCCAGGGGCTCAGCCAAGACAACACCTGTGACCCCTCCGGGTCCCTCCCCTGCTGCCCCTCCAGCCCAGCCATCACTGGGTGAACAGAGCCAGCCGGGTGGGCAGGAGAGACGCCTGCCCACCCCACCCCCCGGGAACACGCCTGCCGCTGCCCCCAGCCCCCACGGGGTGGGGCATACAGTGCTGTGCCCGCCCCACGTCACACCCTGCCCCCGTCGCTGGGCTCGGGCCCGGCTGGCCGCTCTGCGGGCTCAGGGAACGACGACGCCACAGCCCAGAGCCAAGCCCTGCCCTAGACGCCCCCAGAGGGGCTGGACCCACAGGGCCAGGCAGGGGCGCCAGCGAGCCCTGCAGCAGGGGCAGGACCCCAGTGCCCTTGAGTCCAATCCAGCTGAGCACCGAGCTCCACCCCAGCACTTCCCTGCAACTCACTAACCAGAGCACCAGAGAAGAACCGGAACTGGATCCCAACGGGCTCGCTGCAGAGCCAGACACAGGCGGGCGGGCGGGGGGGGGGGGGGGGGGGGGGGAGGGGAGAAGAGACACAGGTGATGGGGGGGGCCCAGGGCAGGGAACCTCTTGTCCCAGGCACCCCCTGGGCGAGGCCAGGAGTCCCGCGGCAGAACCCCCGGGGGCCCCAGTGCTCGTTAGCGTGGCTGGGTGCAGGGGGGCCAGGGCCCATTCACAGCCCCCCGCCGGGCACTTGTCCTGTGCCACTCGGCAGCGGGGGCTCTGCCAGCCCCACCCCCCTCACACCTGGGCCCCCCCAGCCTGCTGCAGGCCGGAGTGAGCCCCCAGCACTTTGCAAAGGGGGGCTGCTGGGGGAGAGCAGCGCAGCCAGGATGAGCTTGGGCTGAGGCCCAGGGGGGCGTAGGCCGGGGGCAGGGCAGGGCCCACTCTCCCCAGGCTCCTACCTTGGCCCTGCTGGATGAGGTCTTCCATGAAATACCTGCCATCCTCCCAGTCCATGGCTGCCGGGCACCCGCTCTGCTCCTGGCTCCGCGGCTGGGAAGCAGCAGCAGCTCCTCACACACCCTCCTGCCAGGCTGCAGCCGGCCCCCTTCCAGCCAGAGCAAGTCCCAGCAGCGCCCGGAGCTCAGTGCCTGCCCCACAGGATGCACCGGGGCTCGGCCTCCCCTCCTCTTCCTCTTGCCAGAGCCTGGCAGCCGGGAGCCCACCCGCAGGCTCCCGCCCCGGCCTTCCAAATGGGCTCCAGCTGCTGCGAGGAGCGGCCAGGATTCCTGTGGCAATCAGCAATTCAGCCCCCTGCTCCGCACCAGCGCCCGCCGAGGGGCCCGAGGAACAGCGGCTCCGGGCCGCGGGGGCTTTCCACATGCCCAGCGCTGGCGGGGCCTCGGCCTGCGGCTGCCCCGGCCAGGGCCGGGCGTGGGAATTACAGCACCTGGGGACCCAGCTCCTACGAGCAGCCGCGGACGGCTGGGCCCAGCGGGCGCTCACCCCCCCGGCGCTGGGCAGAGGTGCTGAGGAGGGGCCCAAGGTGGGCTCGGGGCTTTGTGCTACTGAGGGCTGAGCCGGGGGCTGGGTCCCCTTCCAGCACACTCACCCCGGGGCAGCCCCCATCCGAGCTCTTCTGCAGCCCCCAGAGCCCTCTGGGACGGGACCCGCCCCGGGGATCTCAGCAAGGAGCAGAGCCCTGGGGCGCTGGCTCTCCCGCTGAACCCCCTCCTCTCCGTGAAAACGGCTGGAGGGTCCCAGACGCCGGAGTCCCTCTCCCCACACTGGGAGAGCACCAAGGAGCCCCCTGCCCAGCTCCAGCCCCGCTCTCACCCCTCCCCCGTCAGGGAGACCCACCTGGGTCCCATCACAACCTGCCTGCCCAGCACCCGGCGAAGGGTTAACAGCATGGCCAGTAAGCAAGCTGGGGTTGGGCACAGCCATGAGGGGCAGGGCCATGGGTCAGCACTGAGGGGCATGGGCACTGCCGTGGGGGTCGAGGCAGCCCAGGGCCGTGGGGCAGGACAGAGGGCCGTGGGCAGAGCCATGGGGCATAGGGAGCCCAGGCCATGGGGCAGGACAGAGGGCCTTGGGCACAGCTGTGGAGCAAGGGGAGCCCAGGGCCATGAGTCAGCACTGAGGGATGTGGGCAGAACTGGGGGACCCCAGGGCCATGGGTCAGCACTGAGGAGCATGGGCACTGCCGTGGGGGTCGGGACAGCCCAGGGCGGTGTGTTAGCACTGAGGGGCGTGGGCAGGGCGAGCCCAGGGCTGTGGGGCAGGACAGAGGGCCGTGGGCAGAGCCATGGGGCATAGGGAGCCCAGGCCATGGGGCAGGACAGAGGGCCTTGGGCACAGCTGTGGAGCAAGGGGAGCCCAGGGCCATGGGCACAGCTGTGGGACAGGGGGAGCCCAGGGCCATGGGCACAGCTGTGGGGCAGGGGGAGCCCAGGGCCATGGGGCAGGACAGCGGGGTGTGGGCACAGCCAGGGGGATGGCTCAGCCCCGCCTGGGGAGCGGCTCCGCGTGGTGGGGAAGGCGCCCGAGCCGGCAGCTGTTGGACAATGAGCCCATTGTCCCAGAAGAGCAGCTGTGGGGCGGGGCGGGGCGGGGCGGGGCGTGCTACCTGCCAGAGCCGGGGCAGGGTGGGGAGCAGCACCCGCCCCCCCACCGGACACGGGGGCCAGGCTGGCCTGGGAGGGGGGCGGGAGCCCAGGCACTGCGGCTGACTCACCCCAGGGCCAGGCCAGCTCTGCGTGTTCCTGGTGGAAACTTGGAGCCGAGGCGCTCGGCCGGCGGCAGGGCTGAATCACCCCCACATGGGGCAGAGCCGGGGCCTCGGACAGGGCTGCTCCCCCCCCCCACACATGGCGCAGGCTCCCCCCACCAGGGCAAGAGGGGGATGGGGCAGCAGGACACCAGCGAGCGGCCGCCCGGTCTCCACGGGTCCCCCTGGGCCCCGCTCTCGGAGGTGGGCTCCGGTCTCCAGCGCTCGCTGCAGCCACGCCAGCCCGGTCAGGGCGCCCAGGCGAGGCTCCGGGCAGGCAGGGATGATCCCAGGGGGTGCCGCTCACCCCCGTCGCTGCAGCCCCAGGCTGGCAGATGCCCTCCCTGAGAAGGGAAGACCCCTCCCCTGCCCCTGCCCCGTGCCCCCATGGCCTCTGCCCCATCCCCTCCCGCTGCAGGGCTGGGAGCGGGGGGGTGCAGCTAGCCCAGGCGATGGGCCCTACACAGGGAGGGCAGCCTGCCCCAGGCGCCCAGAGGACGAGGCCAGGAGCACGTGCGGGCTGGGTGGGGCGGGAGCCCCAGCATGAGGACGGGCAGGACTAGCCGGCACCGGCCCCGGAGCAGCACCCTCACTGGCTGGTGAGACGCCTGTGCCCCCTCCCGCAGACCGGCTGTGGCATTAGCCCACCCGGCCAGCCAGACTGCACACAGGCCCCAGCCCACCCCCCAGCCACTCCGCACAGGCTCCCGGCCTGGGACCCCCACCCGGCGTGAGCCTGACCCTCCCCGGCAGTTCTGGGCCGAGGGCGCATTCTCGGGGAGCAGTCCCTGGGCGGGGACCCACGGCTGGGATGGGCACAACCCTCAGCCCCGCTGCGTGACCCAAACGCCCGACGGGACAGAGGGCCCCGCGCCCTGAACGCCAGCACCCGCTGGACTCACGCCCCCCGTGCCACCCGGTCGGGGTGAGTGTGGCCATCCCCCAGCCCTGTGGCAAGCCAGGCAAAGCCCTGACCCCCGACAGCACTTGGGACCTGGGCCCGGCCGCACCCCCAGGGCTCTCCCCACACGCTGCCTGCAGCCCGAGAGTCGGGGTCCCTCTCCCTGGGGCCGCCTCCGACCTTGGCAGCAGAACGCAGCAGCTGAAGGAGGGCGGGGAAACGGCGGCCAAGGATAGCCCGGGGCCCTGCACCTGTCGGCGAGCCGGGCCCACCGCGGGGGCTGCCCGCTGTCCGTCTGTCCCTCCCCCCACCATGTGGCAGGGCAACCCGGAGCTCCCGCCTCGCACAGGCCAGGTGGGAAAGGGTGAAGGGCACCATGCCTGGCGCTCTGCCAAGCCCCACCCCCCCACGGCACTCAGACACCCCCCAGGGCCCAGCGGAGGGCGACCCCCCCTCCAGGAGAGGCCACGGCCATGCCCCCCCGCCCCGGCACCACTCGCTCGGAACAGAGCTGGCGCCAGCTCTCCCGCTGCAGGCTCCCCCCCCCACCCGAATGAATGAACGGAGCTGCCCCCCCAGCCACCCCCCGCAGAGCACGCTGCCCCCTCCCCGCCGGCCAGGGGTGGGTCGCTAACCTGGGGCAGGGCTGGGTTCCGGGGCCAGCCGGGACACTCCCCCTGCCGAGGCGGCCTCCACGTGCTGCTCCCGGGTCTCCTCTCTCCTGCGGTACGCCTGGCGCGAGCCCCCGCCCTCCTCGCCGCCCGCCTGGCGTTTGGGGGGGCAGCTGGCCAGGCCCGGCACGGTCTGCACCCGGGGGCCGGCGGCGGGGCGCCGCGGGGCCAGGGCCACGGGCCGGCGCACGCGCTGCAGGGAGGCGGGCACGATCTCAGGCGGCAGGTGCAGGTACTGGCGCAGGTGGCAGATGCCCTCGTTGGTCAGGTACCAGTAGCCGTGGCGCCAGGCGAAGGTCTCGCGCACCAGGCCCCGCGACCGGAGCGAGCCCATGGCCCGCATCACCTGCAGGTTGGTGACGCCGGGCAGCTGCGGGTGGAAGCTCTGGGGCCGCTTGTCCTTCTCGGCCACCATCACGCCCTCGCGGAAGAGAAGCTCATAGACGGCCCGCAGCCGCTCCAGCGGCATCAGCATCCCAGCCACCATGGCGGGCACGGCGCGGGGCACGGCGCGGGGCACGGCGCGGGGCAGGAACAGCCCTCTCGGCACAGGCAGCCGGAGCAGCACGCCTCCCTCCCGGCCTGGCTCAGCCCAGCCGCCGCGCGCCGGCGACTGACAGCAGCTCCACCCCCCGCTCAGGCATTGGGGGGGGGCCTGCCCGCTCCCTCCCTGGCTGTGACACACACGCGGATATGGGCGCTGGGGGGGGGCGCAGACTCAGCAGCCCCTCCCGGGCACCACACACCCTCCTGACCACAGGGAACGGTGGGGGAGGAAGCCGCCAGATTTGCCGGCTCTGCTCTGGCCAGGAGTTTCATCAGAGTTTCCCTTCCAGTTTCCCACAAGCGGGGCGGGGTGAGGGGGGCGTGGGGCTGGGGGCACCGGCGCTTCGGGACTCGGCAAAGGCGAACTGAGCAGACGGGTCTGGCAGGGGGCCAGAGCCCCACGTGGCGAGGGGCACGGGGCCGGGGGGCTGGATGCAAGAGGCCAGGCTGCATTCCCAGGCCCAGGGCAGCCTGCCCGGCTCTGGCCCCTGTGGGTTCCAGCCGGCCGGCCCCACCCCGCAGCCGGCACATCCCCCTCATTCCTGGCACCCTGCCTGACGGGCGTTGGCCTGCTTTAACCATTTCCATGCCAGCCCATGTTTGACGCGGGAGAGGAGCTGCTCTCTGGGGCTGACAAGCCAGGAAACAGCCCCTGGGCTGGGCTGGGGGGCCCAAACTGACCAAGCCCCCCAGCCAGTGCTCATAGCCACCCCTAACCATGCAGCCCCCTAGGAGTCACCACTGCACTGAGGGGAAACTGAGGCACCGGGTGGGGACAGGACCTGCCCAGCAGCACACAGCAGGCCAGAGCCAGGAACAGAACCCAGGAGTCCTGGTGCCCAGCCCCTGCTCCAGCTGCTAGGCCCCACTGCCTGCCTGCAGGTTAACAGAGAGCTGCCCACGCCCGGCCGCCCTGGAGCAATCGGGGCAAAGTGCCCCATGCCCGGCTCCGCACCCTGGGGAGACGCCTCGCAAGCAGCCAGCCGGTCACCGGGGAGGTTACGTGGCCCGGCCCTAGATCCAGCACCCAGGGCCCCCTGCCCCACACGGCAAAGGCTCTGCACCCCCCTCTCCCCTGCCCCGCCCCAGTCTGTGTCTGGGGGACACGGGAAGTGCCAGTCTCCGCGCAGAGCAGCTCGGACGCCCCTTCGTGGAGGCCCCACTCCCAGCACCAGACCCCACCCGCTGCGATGCTGGGCCGGACCCAGCGTGGGGGGTGAGGAGGGAAGGTCAGTCGCCAGGGCCCCAGCCCTCCCGGGGCACCACCCTGGGACCAGCCCCTGAGGGAGGGCACAGCCCCCCACCCCCAGGCTCCAGCCCCACCAGCCGGGCAGCAGAGACACAGGCCTACACCAGTCCTGGCCGCACGGAGAGGAGAAGCCACCTACCCCCGCCCGACACCTGTACACACCGAAACCCCACCTACCCCCACACACCCAATAACACCCCCAGACACCTGTACACACCGATCCCCCGCCTACCCCCACACACCCAATAAGACCCCCCCAGATACCTGTACACACCAAAACCCCCGCCTACCCCCACAGACCCAATAACCCCCCCAGACACCTGTACACACCGATCCCCCGCCTACCCCCACAGACCCAATAACGCCCCCTCTGACAGCTGTACATACTGTGATGAAGTGGGGATTTTCCCTTGTTATGTTGTATGTGAGTCTTACTGTTTTGCACGAGTGCTGTGCCTGCCTCAGTTTCCCTGTGTATTGCACCAATGTCTAGGTGGTGGGAATAACTCCAGCTGCCTGCAGGGATGCTCTGGCCGCCCCTTCGGCACCTGAGACCCAGGAGGGGGATGCGACCAGGCACTCTTGGCCCGGGAAGTGAGACAAAGTCTGGAGGAGGAGCAACGGGCAGGGCGGGGCCAGGCAGCTGGAAGCAAGTCCGTCTCCGGGGCCTTGGGGCGCAGGGGGAGGCAGAGCCCTGGCTCTGGGCTCCCCACCCCCAAGATGGACTTGGCTGAAAGTCACTGATTTCTGTGCTAACAAGCTCTGTCCTACGCTGTGTTCCTGTCGACTGATAAACCTGTTTTACCGGCCGGCTGAGAGTCACCTCTGACTGCGGAGTTGGGGGGCAGGGCCCTCTGGCTTCCCCAGGACCCCGCCCGGGTGGACTCGCTGTGGGACATGCCCGGTAAGCCAGGGGATGCTGGATGCTCCGGGGTCAGACCCAGGAAGGTGGAAGCTGGGGAAGCTTCTTGCCCTGTGTCACGGAGTGTGGGGGGGTCCGGCCCTGCACCCCTCTTCCCCGGATTCACTGTGACTCTCAGCCAGTAGAACAGAAGGTTTATTAGGGATGCCAGGAACACAGTCCAAACAGAGCTTGTCAGTACAACCAGGACCCCTCAGTCAGGCCCTGCTGCGGGGCAGGGAGCTTAGACCCCAGCCTGGGGCTCCCTGCATTTCACCCCACAGCTCCAAACTGAAACCAACCAGACAAACCCTCCAGCCGGCTCTTCCCCTCCCCCCGAGGCCCCTCCTCTCACCTCTGTCCATTCTCCCAGCCAAAGGTGTCACCTCCCAACCCCGCTCCTGGCTCATGTTACAGCCCCAGGTAAAGTCTCCCATCCCCAATGCAGCAGGTCCCAGGGAACCTTCCCCGCAAGCCTCCCAGGTCAAATCCATCTCGCTCCCCACTCCATCACATCCTGGAGACAGTCGGTTTGGAGAGAGATAAACAGCACCCCATGGACAGAGCATCCTGCAGTGTGTGACGGGGAGCAGTAGAACAAAGGCAGCCTGGAGGCGCCGAGAGAAGCCTATGGCTTAACCCCGAGAGAGAGTGGACCCCCGAGAAGGGCTGTCGCTCTGAACGGGGTCCTCCCAGGGACCGTGAGCACTCGGGAACAGCGTGGAGATGGCCTATAACCATCTCAAGAAGGACAGTGTGGAGCTGTGCAGAGAGAGGGCCGCACATTGGAAAGCTCACTAAGGTACAGCTGATTGCTGGGTCGCGCTAAGGAGCCAGTTCCTGATCCAGGTGGGGGCGCGAGAGAGGCTGGGAGCAGCCGGGTGTCCCAGAGACCCGTGTCCCCGACCAGCCGGGGGTCTCCACCGGGGGTCCCCGACCAGCCGGGGGTCTCCACCAGGTTCCGTCGGTGGATCGGATGCAATTGGAGCTGAGATCGAAGGAGTCAGAGGACCGTGAGAGACAGGGGAGGCATGAAGCAGAACAGCAGCAGACAGCGGCAGCATGAACTGGCGACGGCTGAGCTGAGAGGCAGGGGGACCTGTCCAGGGGTGAGTGGGGCTGGACCCCGGTGTGCCAGCTGTGCAGGGAACCTCGACACTAAATTGCTGCCCCAGTTAAGGAGGGGGTAGATATAGAGGCCTGTCTCGCGGCCTTTGGGAAGGCTGGCAATTGGAACCAGGCTGGCCCTGCGGAAAGGCTCCCAGTTCTAGCCCCCTTCCTGGGTCCCAAGGCTATAGAGCTGTTTAGCCAGATGGGTGGGGTGGCCGACTGGCTCCCACTCCCAGCCCCGGGGGCCTATATGTCCGCATGGAGTCTCCTGGGCTCAGGCCCTGCGGACCCACAGTGGGAGCGGAAGGCGATGGTCAATGGAGAGACATTCCTGGGGTGGCGAGATCCCGGGACAGAGAGAACTGTGGTCAGGCCCCAGGTGGTGCCCCCCCACCAGATGCTGAGGGGCTGTGTGACCTGGGTGAGGGTCCCAGGGATGGACCCATTCGCCCTGCCTATGGCCCAGATCCCTGTGCAGACCCAGGAGGGGTCGGGCTGGCTGGTGGTTGAGGTTCTCCAGGATATCAGCTGTGAGGTGCTGTTGGGGGGTGACTGTGTATCTTTGGGACAGGATCCAGGCTGAGGATTTGAATTTGAACCCAGGGAATCAATTGGCTAAAACGGAAATGGTCAGTGAAAATGCAAATGACCTGACAGGCAGAGGGGAGGAGCTGCTAGGCCCGGGATACCTACCTACCTGCCTGTAACCAGACCTCTAGGGCTGGGTGGGACAGAGAGATGCTCCCCACCCACCTGGACACCAGAGAGGGGGCTCAGGCTGGCTCTGATGCTGTGAGAAAAGCAGCAGGCCCGCTGCCTGCCCTCACTGGGACAGCCAGGGCAGCGCTGAGCCCAGGGGGATTGGAGACCCCAGCTGAGTATGGGGAACCACAGCCAGGGCGGGACAGCTAGGGTGACCAGACAGCAAATGTGACAAATCGGGACAGGGGGTGGGGGGTAATAAAAGCCTATATAAGAAAAAGACCCCAAAATCGGGACTGTCCCTATAAATCGGAACATCTGGTCACCCTAGACAGCTGCCAACCAGGGCTGCCTGGCCCAGAGGTGCAGATGGCCTGGGACAAGGGTAAAGCAGCCTTAGGACACCTGCCTGTCATAGAGCAGCCTTGTCACAAGGTGGCCCTGGGCTTGGCGAGGGCCAGATGGGAGGGGAATCAGGGTGGGAGCATGGACTGACCTGTCAGGAAAAGCTCGCAGGGCTCATGGGTCCAGCCAGGGAGAACCGAGCCAGGGCCCAAGGGAGGGGGAAGGTCGGGTACGACCGCTCAGCCTCTGGCACTGGGGACCTGGTGAGGGGTCCCGTCCCGGTGAGGAAGAACAAGCTGCCTGGGACGGGCCCTTCAAGGTCATCCAGCAGCAGGATGAGGAGGAACTGCCCAGCCGGGCTCACAGCCACCGCGGGGACCAGGTCAACATGATAGAGCCTGGGAGCAGGGCTCTGCGGCCATAGAGGAGACGTGCCTGGCCCTGGGGTGGGCTCCTAAAAGGCTGCAGCCGGATCTAATTGGGCGGCACTTCACTGTGTACCCGGACCACTCGCCCTGCCGCGGCTGCACCAGATGAGAGGGGCCAATGCCAAGCTCCTGAGGTGGAGTCTGTTCCTCCAGGAGTAGCAGATGGGGGTGGTCCACGGTAAGGGGAGTGCAGAGGGGGGCCTGAACTTCCCCAGGTCACTGGTGATACCAGTCAGCTCTGTGTTCCTGGGGACCAGGGTGCAGTATCGGGCCTGTCTGACTCATGAAGGACACCCCCAGCCTCTGCTTGAACCAAAACCCATCAGAGAAAAGACTTGCAGAGAGCAGTGAAGGGCGGTGAGAGAGACACCTAGACCCCTCCTGACAAGGGTGATAGGATTAAAGCAACTCCCCCCTCATGGAAGATGGGACAAGTAGGCATCTCCATGAGCATACAGACTGGAGAACAGAGATTCCAAGGCAAGAACCGCAGGGAACTCTGGGATCAGAAAAGCAGGGAAGCAGTGCATGCTGGGGGATCTCTGCTCCAGGTGTTAAGGAACCCACATCTGCACACACCCAGCTCAGCAGTTATCAGACCAATTCTAGTCATGAATCCTTGATTGGTATCCAAAATCCTGAAGCAGCCTAACTGCATTGTGAGCTCCCTGGAAGAAACATCACCCATATCTAGGAGTGATCAGCTCCTACTGTCTAGCCTAAAGAAAACCCTTGAGTCATCAGTCTACCATAAACAAATTGAGTGTTCTCCCTTGAACCATGGTTGTTTCTCTATGAAAACCCCAACCCACGCTCGAGTCAGTGCTCTAATGCCTGGATCCAAAATCTGAATCAGTTCCATGGGACTTCATCTTCTCCCGACTGATCGTGCTGGGGACTCTGCCTGTCTCCAGCACTCCGGACCCTCAGCTCCCACCACCACCTGGGACCCCCGATCGATTCAAGCTTCATGGAGTGGGTGAGATTCCAGGTCTCTCTGTTTTCTTTTTTACCTCAGGCAGGTATAGTTTTCTATATGTGACTTTTGTAACCTTTAATAATGTAACTGTTACGTTGGTTTAGCTCTCCTTGTGTGGTTATCACTAGTATTCAATAAATAACTTTTCTGGTTAAGCTGGTTGCTTCTCTCTCTCTCTCTGAACTTTACTCTTGTGTGTTTCTGGCTTCCCCATTTACTCTGCAGCAGTGCTTCTTTTACCTAAGCTAAAGCTCCCCGCAGCGCCCAAAAATCCTGTGGGGTTTGCTCAAGTGGGTTCCTACCAGTACAATTGTGATGTGAAAGTGGGGATAGGAACGTGCTGAACCCGTGACATACGAGGGTGGCAGCCTGGGACCCCGTCCACTCAGACTGTGTCTGTCTGTGTGTGCGTGCATCTGATTCTGGGGCTGGAGGAACCCAGCCGTGAGGAACTGAGGTCCTGCAGGATAGCCCCATTGGGCAGGGACTTGCAGCAGGGAGGAGTAGAGCTCCGTATGAGAACACCAGTGACACAAGCAGCACAGTGACAGAATGATAGACACCTCCCATCCCCAAAGAGTAACTCTAATAAATGAGCACACCCCAAAGTAACGGGCAAACCTGGTAACTGGCTACAGTGACCCCGCTCAGTTTGGTCTCGAAGGGGGGAGAGATGTGACGAAGTGGGGATTATCCCTTGCTATTTTGTACGAGTCTTACTGTTTTGCACGAGTGCTGTGTCTGCCTCAGTTTCCCTGTGTATTGCACCAATGCCTAGGTGGTGGGAATAACCCTGTGTGACTTTTGTGGGAGTTGCTCCAGCTGAGAGCATGGATGCTCTGGCCGCCCCTTCCTCACCTGAGACCCAGGAGGGGGATGTGACCAGGTGACTCTGGCCAGAAAGCAAGACAAAGTCTGGAGGAGGAGCAAGGGGCCCGGCAGGGGCCAGAGACTGCCCCTGGGGCTCAGGGGGAGGACCAGAGCCCTGGCTCTGGGCTCTCCTCCCACTCAAGATGGACTTGGCTGAAAGTCACTGATTTCTGTGCTAACAAGCTCTGTCCTACGCTGTGTTCCTGTCGACTAATAAACCTGTTTTCCCGGCCGGCTGAGAGTCCCGTCAGACTGCGGAGCTGGGGGGCAGGGCCCTCTGGCTTCCCCAGGACCCCGCCCGGGCGGACTCGCTGTGGGAAGTGCACGGTGGGGCAGGGGACGCTGGATGCTCCGGGGTCAGAGCCAGGAAGGTCGAAGCTGTGTAAGCTTCTTGCCCTGGAGACAGTTTGCTCAGTAACCCTCCCCGACCCCTGTAAACACCAATCCCCACCCTCACAGACCCAGTAACTCCCCAGTACACCCAGTCTCTCATTTCCCACAGAAGGGCCCGAGGAGAAAGTTCACGATCACTTTTTATGGCACTTGAACGCGCCTTCCCAAGCAGAACACTCCAGCCGAGCAGGAAATCACACGGAGAAATCCTGCTTCAATACAGGACAAACAACCGCCCTCCACCTCCCACTGGAACCCAGACAGGGTATCCATCCACCATTACAACCCTACCTAGCGGGGACCACAGGCGGAAAGAAAACTTTCCCACCACCTCTTCTGTCCTTCAGACAGCCCCACAGACCAGGGCACCCCAACTCCGAGTGTCAGCAGGCGCAGCTAGGACAGCCCACGCAAAACCTTCAGCCGTCTCTCCACTGCTCTGATGATCAGCCTCCCCACAACACACCCCTCGAGATCCAGGGGTCCTGCACAGCCCGTCACAACGTGTGTGTACCTTACCCAGGGCACTGAGTGCCCCAACAGCCGCTGTGCGGGTGAAACCGGACAATCACGGAGCTCTCCAATGAGCTCGCACAGGAAATGAAAGAGCCGCAAAACACCACCTGGGCCAACACTTCACCGCGCGGTCCCGCCAGGTCTGACCTCTCAGTCCTTGTCCTCAATGGGACCCGCACCCCACCCAAAGACAAGCCTGGAGCGTAAACTACCTCGGCTAGACATGAAAAACCCCGCCTAAGCCGAGACGCTGCCTTTCCGGCTCATCACAGCCTGTGACCCCCGAAGCCCCGTTTGTCCCGGCTACAGGGGTAACGGGCCGCTGTCCCCCGCCTGGGGCGCTGCCAGGTCCTTCCCCAGGCCGGAGAGAGCTCGGCGGACAGAGCCCAGCGGCCAAGCCCCATTCGTCACAGCCCGGGAAAGCCAGGCAGAGTCCCGCTGCAGGGAGCTGGGCCCGGGGGGGTCTCTGCTCACGCCAGGATAACGGGGCTGGGTCCTGCGCTCTAAGGAGCCCAGAGGGGCAGGCTGCCAGTCCCATAGCACTGAGCCCCACGACAGGAGCCAGGCCTGCCAGTGTCAATATTTGTTCCACCACCACCAGGCTTCACTCCTGGTCCTGTTTGTGCCAGAGGAGGGAACAGCGGGGGGAGGGGGGAAGCAGGTGGAAAATGGGGGAGGGGAAGAGCAGGCCAAGAAGGGAGGGCCGAGCGCAGGCTGGGAAGGGGGGGCGGGAACTGCAGGGGGCGGTTCCCGCTGGCCCCAGGCAGGGCAGGGCTGGGGGCCGAGGCCCCACAAGCTCCCCCGTGCACGGGCAGCTCCAGCCTCCTGCCCTAGTTCTTATGGGGCTACGTGCCTGCAGTGCTGGCGACCGACAGCAGAGGGCAGCAGCGCCCTGGGACGCTGCACCTGGGAGCAGGTAACTGCGGCCTGAACCTGCGGGGGGGGGCACCCAGAGCCATGGGGCACCCGGGACCAGCTGGGGGCTGAGCAGCTCCTGACACTGCAAACCGCCCCCCCTCAAAGAGACCTTTCCACTGCACGAATGAGACACCCCCACACACACCCCCAACAGACGGATCACCCCCTCTCCCTGACAGACAGACCCCCCCAACACTCCCCCCCGATGGACTCCCCTTAACCCCTGACAGACCCCCTCATGCTTCCCTGACAGACCCTCCCAGACCCCCTACCTTTCCACTGCACGACGTACCCCCCCACACCCCCGACAGACGGACCCCTCCATACTCCCATCCCTGACAGACCCCCACACACACCCCATCCCTGACAGATGTACCCCCCCACGCCTCCCCAATGGACTTCCCCTACCCCCAACACGCCTCCCCGATGGACACACCCACCCCCCGTCAAACAGACCCCCCACACCGCTGACAAACTCCCACATGCCCCCCAACAGATGGACCCCCCCCCCCCCCCGAACAGACACTTCCACCCCTCACACTGACGGGGACACACCCCACGAGCCCCGCTCAGTCGGTCAAGAAATCTGACCCCCTCTCCCCACCCCACGGCTGGAGCGCCCCACAGATGCTGCGCAGTTTGCTCAGACACTGGGGTGATGGGCAGCTACAGGACACCCTAGAAGAGAGGGTGAGGCCCGGGCGGCACATCCCGCGCTCCCAGGTCCCACAAAGTTGGGGGGTATTGCCAATTCAGAAAAGGACCGGGATGTCCTACAGGAAGATCTGGATGACCTTGTAAACTGGAGTAATAGTAATAGGATGAAATTTAATAGTGAGAAGTGTAAGGTTATGCATTTAGGGATTAATAACAAGAATTTTAGTTATAAGCTGGGGACGCATCAGTTGGAAGTAACGGAAGAGGAGAAGGACCTCGGAGTCCTGGTTGATCACAGGATGACTATGAGTCGCCAATGTGATGTGGCCGTGAAAAAAGCTAATGCGGTCTTGGGATGCATTAGGCGAGGTATTTCTAGTAGAGGTAAGGAGGTGTTGGTACCGTTATACAAGGCACTGGTGAGACCTCATTTGGAATACTGTGTGCAGTTCTGGTCTCCCATGTTTAAGAAGGATGAATTCAAACTGGAACAGGTACAAAGAAGGGCCACTAGGATGATCCGAGGAATGGAAAACCTGTCGTATGAAAGGAGACTCAAGGAGCTTGGTTTGTTTACCTTAACCAAAAGAAGGCTGAGGGGAGATATGATTGCTCTCTTTAAATATATCAGAGGGATAAATACCAGGGAGGGAGAGGAATTATTTCAGCTCAGTACCAATGTGGACACAAGAACAAATGGATATAAACTGGCCATCAGGAAGTTTAGACTTGAAATTAGACGAAGGTTTCTAACCATCAGAGGAGTGAAGTTCTGGAACAGCCTTCCAAGGGAAGCAGTGGGGGCAAAAGACCTATCTGGCTTCGAGATTAAGCTAGATACATTTATGGAGGGGATGGTTTGATGGGATAACATGATCTTGGCAATTATTGACCCTTGACTATCAGTGGTAAATAGGCCCAATGGCTGGTGACGGGATGTTGGAAGATGGGATGCCAGCCGCCCCGCCCCCCAGCTCACTCCCCAAGGGACAACAGAGGTGCCCCTGCTAGCCTAGCCCTGGGCTCCCCCAAGCTCTGCGGGTGCCCCTCACTGCCGACCCCAATCCCAGGTATGGGCTGCCCACACACAGACCTGCCAACGGCCCCTCCCCCTCTTATTTATAGTGTTCAAGCCGAGAGGGGCCATTATGATCTAGTCAGAGGTGCTGCGTCCCGCAGGCAGGCACGCGCGCACACGCACACGCACACACGCGCACCCACCCCTGACCTGGCCGGTCGGACCCCTGCCGGAGCAAACGCTGCCTTGTCTACCCTCCTTCAACTCCTCGTCCAGACGCCGCCCAAGCGACAGAGACCCCCACGAACCGCGCTGGCCATCTACAGCTCACGCCCAGTCGCAACGACCCAGCGTCCACCCCCAGCCGCGGGGCTGAGCGCTCTAGTGCTGAGTCGTTCCCCCCCCGGCAGGTACATCCCGCCATGCAACGTTCTCCCCAGACACGGCTCTGCTGATGCCCCTCACTCCTGACCCGCAGCCCCCTGCTACCCTGGTCCTGGGCTCCCCCCAAGCTGCGGCAGCCTCCAGCCCCGGACATCTGTGCCCAGGAGAGGCCCCACTGATGGATTTCGTGGCGGAGACAGACGCCCGGCAGGCTGCAGCCTAGTTCCCGGCTCCCGGCGGGGATGGGCCGGTCCCCCATGAAGCCCGTCCGAGTTTGCAACCACCCCTGGAACTTGGCCAGCGCACTCCCCCCACCGCTGCCCCAGGGCCTGGGACCGCTGCCGTCAGCAGCGACTGGGGCGCCAGGGCTTTCCGTGCTGAGCCGGGAACAAAGCGGCTGTTTGTGGAGGGCAGCGTGGCCGGAGCCAAGGAAGGGCCTGGAAGCTGCGGCGAGTGGGGGCCAGATTATTCATCGGGCTGGAGCTGGCAGGGGGCTCGGCCCATTCTCACAGTAAATCAGCCGGGCAGACAAAGGGGAAGCCCCTCCCCCCTCGGCCCAGCCCCCATCGGAGCCGCACAGGCCCCCAGCACCGAGCCCAGCCCACCCGAATCACAGCTGGGGCAGGAGCACCTGCTGCAAACCAGCCCTGACACCCGCAGGGCCCTTCTCCCCCTGGCACTGCCCCCCCGCCCGCTAGCCTGCCCCAGGGCAGCTGGGGCGTGACACAAACTCACCTGTGGGGGGCGCCAGGGCCAGCCCGTTAACCCCTGAGCAGCACGGCCCAAGCACCTCCATGCTCTACCCGCTGCAGGGACTCGCCCTGGGGCCCCTGCCCACTAGGGACAAGCCAGGACACATCTGCCCCCACGGGGCCCGGCGCAGGGCAGCCAGTGGGAAAGGCGGGCGCTCACCACCGCCTGGCCCGATCGTTACCGGCCGTGCGGTGCTCGGATCTGCGACGTGCGAAGTACAATCCCCACGATGGTCCCAGCGAAGCCGGAGTGATTATGTAATAACAGAGCCCACACGGCCCTGCCGTGCCCCTCACTCCCGACCCGCAGCCCCTGCTAGCCCAGCCCTGGGCTCCACACACACGGCCCTGCTGTGCCCCTCACTCCCGACCCGCAGCCCCTGCTAGCCCATCCCTCAGCTCCCCACACACAGCTCTGCCGGTGCCCCTCACTCCCGACCCGCAGCCCCCTGGTACCAGCCCTGGGCTCCCCACACACAGCTCTGCCGGTGCCCCTCACTCCCAACCCGCAGCCCCCTGCTAGCCCAGCCCTGGGCTCCCCACACACGGCCCTGCCGTGCCCCTCACTCCCGACCCGCAGCCCCTGCTAGCCCAGCCCTGGGCTCCCCACACACGGCCCTGCCGTGCCCCTCACTCCCGACCCGCAGCCCCTGCTAGCCCAGCCCTGGGCTCCCCACACACGGCCCTGCCGTGCCCCTCACTCCCGACCCGCAGCCCCTGCTAGCCCAGCCCTGGGCTCCCCACACACGGCCCTGCCGTGCCCCTCACTCCCGACCCGCAGCCCCCTGCTAGCCCAGCCCTGAGCTCCCCACACACAGCTCTGCCGGTGCCCCTCACTCCCGACCCGCAGCCCCCTGGTACCAGCCCTGGGCTCCCCACACACAGCTCTGCTGGTGCCCCTCACTCCCGACCCGCAGCCCCCTGCTAGCCCAGCCCTGGGCTCCCCACACACGGCCCTGCCGTGCCCCTCACTCCCGACCCACAGCCCCCTGCTAGCCCAGCCCTGAGCTCCCCACACACAGCTCTGCCGGTGCCCCTCACTCCCGACCCGCAGCCCCCTGGTACCAGCCCTGGGCTCCCCACACACAGCTCTGCCGGTGCCCCTCACTCCCGACCCGCAGCCCCCTGCTAGCCCAGCCCTGGGCTCCCCACACACGGCCCTGCCGTGCCCCTCACTCCCGACCCACAGCCCCCTGCTAGCCCAGCCCTGAGCTCCCCACACACAGCTCTGCCGGTGCCCCTCACTCCTGACCCGCAGCCCCCTGGTACCAGCCCTGGGCTCCCCACACACAGCTCTGCAGGTGCTCCTCACTCCCGACCCGCAGCCCCCTGCTAGCCCAGCCCTGGGCTCCACACACACGGCTCTGCCGGTGCCCCTCACTCCCGACCCGCAGCCCCCTGCTAGCCCAGCCCTGGGCCTCACCCCCCAGCTCTGCCGGTGCCCCTCACTCCCGACCCGCAGCCCCCTGCTAGCCCAGCCCTGAGCTCCCCACACATGGTGCTCCTCACTCCCGACCTGCAGCCCCCCTCCCTTCCCGATGACCCACAGTCCTTGACGCGATCTCCCTTATCTAGACGAGGCTGGGTGAGTCGGTGTCTGTCCTGGGGCCAGGGGGTGCTCAGGTCTAGACATTCCCCCCATCCCTGAGACAGGCACCGGCTGCAGCCCCAGCCCCTCGGGGTGCAGTGGGGAGAGCCGCCCCGAGGACGGGGGCCTGGGCCGGAGTGGGGTCCCCATGCCGGGCTCGCCATTCATGAACTCAGGGGGCGCTGGCCCAGCTCCACGGGGACACCTGGCCAGCCAGAGCCAGGCCCCGAGCACGGCGCCCCACCTTGTCCTGTCCCCTGCCACGGCCGGCCCCACACCCCGCTCCCTGCCCCTGGCCCCACACCCCGCTCCCTGCCCCTGGCCCCACACCCCGCTCCCTGCCCCCTGGCCCCACACCCCGCTCCCTGGCCCCACACCCCGCTCCCTGCCCCTGGCCCCACACCCCGCTCCCTGCCCCCTGGCCCCACACCCCGCTCCCTGCCCCTGGCCCCACACCCCGCTCCCTGCCCCCTGGCCCCACACCCCGCTCCCTGCCCCCTGGCCCCACACCCCGCTCCCTGGCCCCACACCCCGCTCCCTGGCCCTGCCCCCACACCCCGCTCCCTGCCCCTGGCCCCACACCCCGCTCCCTGCCCCCTGGCCCCACACCCCGCTCCCTGGCCCCACACCCCGCTCCCTGCCCCTGGCCCCACACCCCGCTCCCTGGCCCCACACCCCGCTCCCTGCCCCTGCCCCCACGCCCCGCTCCCTGCCCCCACACCCCGCTCCCTGCCCCCACACCCCACACCCCGCTCCCTGCCCCCTGGCCCCACACCCCGCTCCCTGCCCCCAGGCCCCGCTCCCTGCCCCTGGCCCCACACCCCGCTCCCTGGCCCCACACCCCGCTCCCTGCCCCTGGCCCCACACCCCGCTCCCTGCCCCTGCCCCCACGCCCCGCTCCCTGCCCCTGCCCCCACGCCCCGCTCCCTGCCCCCACACCCCGCTCCCTGCCCCCACACCCCACACCCCGCTCCCTGCCCCTGCCCCCACACCCCGCTCCCTGGCCCCACACCCCGCTCCCTGCCCCTGCCCCCACACCCCGCTCCCTGCCCCTGCCCCCACACCCCGCTCCCTGGCCCCACACCCCGCTCCCTGCCCCCTGGCCCCACACCCCGCTCCCTGGCCCCACACCCCGCTCCCTGGCCCCACACCCCGCTCCCTGGCCCCACACCCCGCTCCCTGGCCCCACACCCCACACCCCGCTCCCTGCCCCCAGGCCCCGCTGCTTCCTTTGCTGTCTCAGCCGCAGGAAACCCCCGAGCCTGGGGCCAGCAGCAAACACAGCCACAGGCCGCAGGATGCGCCAGCCCAGCCCACGGGCCCCCTGGCGCTGGGGGAGCCTCCGGGGGCCTTGACACCGCCCGGGCTGGGCCCCCTGGGTGCCCGGGGCCACGACACAGGTGCTGGCCTGGAGCCAGGCCCGGCCCCGGGCTGCGCCGCGCCCCTGCAGGGTCGCATGGAGCAGGGGCCGGTCTAGGGGAGCCGGGGGTCCCGGGGCGCGGCTGGGGCAGAGCGGGGCGGCCCCGTCTCGGGCTGCAGCTGTCACCGCGCCCAGGCCAACCCGCCGGGGGGGTCCCGACACCCCGCAGCACCTGGGCGGGGCCCGATCCATGGGGCGCGGGGCCCCCCCACCGGGGCCCCCAGAGCCAGCTGCACGCCCCCCCGGCCGGTACCTTTCAGCGAGCTGATCTCGTGCTGGATGCAGCGGGACGCGGCCATGGCGCGTCCGGGCTGCGGCCGCGTCCTGCCCGGCTCTGCGGGCCGGCTCCGCGAGGGGCGGGGCTCGGGCCGGCTCCGCCCCCCGCCCCGCCCCCCGGGCCCGCGCCAGCCAATCGGGGCCGGGGCTGCAGCCCATTCATTGATCCGCGAAGGCCGGCGACTGCGGCAGCACAGGACGCCCCGCCGCATCTACCCCGGGGGCCGGGCCCCCCACCCCGGGAACCCCCCCCCCGCATCTACCCCGGGGGCCGGGCCCCCCACCCCGAGAACCCCCCCCCCGCATCTACCCCGGGGGCCGGGCCCCCCACCCCGAGAACCCCCCCCCCCGCATCTACCCCGGCCCCCCCACCCCGAGAACCCCCCCCCGCATCTACACCGCCCCCCCACCCCGAGAACCCCCCCCCGCATCTACCCCGGGGGCCGGGCCCCCCACCCCGAGAACCCCCCCCCCCGCATCTACACCGCCCCCCCACCCCGAGAACCCCCCCCCGCATCTACACCGCCCCCCCCACCCCGAGAACCCCCCCCCGCATCTACACCGCCCCCCCCCCACCCCGAGAACCCCCCCCCGCATCTACACCGCCCCCCCACCCCGAGAACCCCCCCCCCGCATCTACCCCGGGGGCCGGGCCCCCCACCCCGAGAACCCCCCCCCCGCATCTACCCCGGCCCCCCCACCCCGAGAACCCCCCCCCGCATCTACACCGCCCCCCCACCCCGAGAACCCCCCCCCCGCATCTACCCCGGCCCCCCCCACCCCGAGAACCCCCCCCCGCATCTACACCGCCCCCCCCACCCCAAGAACCCCCCCCGCATCTACACCGCCCCCCCCCACCCCGAGAACCCCCCCCCGCATCTACACCGCCCCCCCACCCCGAGAACCCCCCCCCCGCATCTACCCCGGGGGCCGGGCCCCCCACCCCGAGAACCCCCCCCCCCGCATCTACACCGCCCCCCCACCCCGAGAACCCCCCCCCGCATCTACACCGCCCCCCCACCCCGGGAACCCCCCCCCCCGCATCTACCCCGGCCCCCCCACCCCGAGAACCCCCCCCCCCGCATCTACCCCGGGGGCCGGGCCCCCCACCCCGAGAACCCCCCCCCGCATCTACACCGCCCCCCCCCACCCCGAGAACCCCCCCCCGCATCTACACCGCCCCCCCCCCACCCCGAGAACCCCCCCCCCGCATCATCTACCCCGGGGCCGGCCCCCCACCCCGAGAACCCCCCCCCCCGCATCTACCCCGGCCCCCCCACCCCGAGAACCCCCCCCCGCATCTACCCCGGCCCCCCCACCCCGAGAACCCCCCCCCGCATCTACACCGCCCCCCCCACCCCGAGAACCCCCCCCGCATCTACACCGCCCCCCCACCCCGAGAACCCCCCCCCCGCATCTACCCCGGGGGCCAGGCCCCCCACCCCGAGAACCCCCCCCCCGCATCTACCCCGGCCCCCCCACCCCGAGAACCCCCCCCCCGCATCTACACCGCCCCCCCACCCCGAGAACCCCCCCCCCGCATCTACCCCGGCCCCCCCACCCCGAGAACCCCCCCCCCCGCATCTACACCGCCCCCCCCACCCCGAGAACCCCCCCCCGCATCTACACCGCCCCCCCCCACCCCGAGAACCCCCCCCCGCATCTACACCGCCCCCCCACCCCGAGAACCCCCCCCCGCATCTACCCCGGGGGCCGGGCCCCCCACCCCGAGAACCCCCCCCCCCCGCATCTACACCGCCCCCCCCACCCCGAGAACCCCCCCCCGCATCTACACCGCCCCCCCCACCCCGAGAACCCCCCCCCCGCATCTACACCGCCCCCCCACCCCGAGAACCCCCCCCCGCATCTACACCGCCCCCCCCCACCCCGAGAACCCCCCCCGCATCTACACCGCCCCCCCCCACCCCGAGAACCCCCCCCCCGCATCTACCCCGGGGGCCGGGCCCCCCACCCCGAGAACCCCCCCCCCCGCATCTACACCGCCCCCCCACCCCGAGAACCCCCCCCCGCATCTACACCGCCCCCCCACCCCGAGAACCCCCCCCCGCATCATCTACCCCGGGGGCCGGGCCCCCCACCCCGAGAACACCCCCTCCCCCCCACCGGCATCTACCCCAGGGGGCCGGGTACAAGAGAACAACCCCCCCCCCCCCCCCGCAACTGGCTTTTAATACTGAGAGTTTAGAGCAGGACAGAGCCTTGGACCCCGGCGCCTCCCACTCCCCCTGCCAGGGGGGGCGCTGGGGTCCCCGTGACCCCGACCCGGGCGCTGGGTTTGGGGAAAACCCACCGACCCGGGCGCTGGGTTTGGGGAAAACCCACATGCCGCACGCGGCGCCGGCCCCACCCCCGGCACAGCGGAGAAACCCGCAGCCGGCCCAGGGCCCGCGGGCAGGAGGCCGCTGCTTGCGCCCAAGCGGGGGACAGGAGTTAGGGGGCTTGGGGCTCCCCACGGCCCGTTCATTAAGGGACTCAGGGCTCCTGGCCCCACAGCTCTGCCTGGGGATGTGGAGCTGCTTCCACAGCCCCACAGCAGGGGCAGACCCCGCCTGGCATGGCTAACAATGGCCTAGGGGGCTGGAGAGTGGGCAGCACGTCCCAGGGAGCCCCCCCAGGGAGAGAGGAGCAGGACCCAGGGGGGAATGGGCCCTGACATGCCCATGTCCTGCCCCTCCCCCCATAGCCACCCCATGCACACCCAGGGCACAGGCCCAGCCCCTCCCCCCATGCACACCCAGGGCACACGCCCTGCCCCTCCCCCCCATGCACACCCAGGGGACACGCCCTGCCCCTCCCCCCATGCACACCCAGGGGACACGCCTGGATGCCACAGGTCCTGCGGCGTCCGGGGGCCAGGCCCTGCACAGCTGGGGCTGCTGCCCTCCTGCAGGGCTGGGGCTGGGCTCTGCGTCCTGGCAGGCTACGCCCCGCCGGTGCCAGCGTCCTGCTCTTGCTGCAGGATTGCAGTCCCTGGCAGGAGGGTGATAAATCTAGAGCAGGAGGCCCCGTGCCAGCGGCTGGCCCCGGTGTGGAGCACGGTGTGGAGCAGGGCTGCCTCAGCCCAGGGCCGGGGGAGGAGGGCTGGGAGCCCACAGGGCAGCAAGCGGGAGAGGCGGGTCCCAGCCCGGCAGGGGTCCGGCCGAGCCTGCAGCTTCCCCGTGCCAGGTCCAGGGGTGCCAGGGCAGGGCATACGCCGCTTCGTCCCAAAGCCGCTTTGGGGGCGACTCCCTCGGGGATTCCCAGCTCTGCTCTGGCCCCAACGTTGGTACCTGGAGGCAGGGCTGCCCCCAGGGCAGGGGGGCAGGCTGGGGGGGGCACCAGGCCTGCCCCCCCTGGGGCCAACGCACTTAATGGGGGCTCGGCGGCTCCAGGAACTGGCGCGGCCAGGCCGGCGGCCACAGCCTGAGCCCACGCTGGGAACTGGCCACAGCTCAGCTCAGCCCAACGCTGCATGGGACAGTCACCCCACAGCCCCTAAAGAGAGCCCCCCTGCTGGGGCACTGCCACCCCCCCACCCCGGTCCTGCCCCCTCCAACAGCCCACTCAGCTCTACGACTCCCACCCTCACTGCCCCTCCCGCCAGGCTCCACGGCCCCGGCTGGGCTCAGCACCTCCTCACCCCGCCAGCCAGCATCTCCCCAGCTCCCCCCCAGAACCCACCGCCACAGGACTCACCAGCACCTCCCCCCCCCAGTGCTCATACAGCCACAGCGCACCGCCCCCCACCATCTGCCAGGGATCTGCAGCAGCAGCCTGCCCCGGGGAATTCACCTGGGGGGGACCAGCTGTGCTGGCCCCGGGGGGGGCGGGAGGCCACGGGCTGAGCTAGCCCCAGGGGAGGGGGGACCGGTCGTGCTGGCTCCGGGCGGGGGGGCGGGGGGCCACGGGCTGAGCTGGCCCCAGGGGAGGGGGGACCGGTCGTGCTGGCCCCGGGAGGGGGGGCGGCGCACGGGCTGAGCTGGCCCCCGGGGAGGGGGGACCGGCCGTGCTGGCCCTGCAGGGGGGAGGGGGGCCCACGGGCTGAGCTGGCCCCAGGGGAGGAGGGAGACCGGTCGTGCTGGCCCCGGGAGGGGGGGGTGGCGCACAGGCTGAGCTGGCCCCCGGGGAGGGGGGACCGGCCGTGCTGGCCCTGCAGGGGGGAGGGGGGCCCCACGGGCTGAGCTGGCCCCAGGCGAGGGGGGACCAGCCGTGCTGGCCCCAGGAGGTGGGGGGCGCACGCGCTGAGCTAGCCCCAGGGGAGGAGCAACAGCTCCCGGGGGCACAGGCACTAGGGGCACTGTGCTGCCCCGGGGCAGGGTGGGGGCTCAGTAGGGGGCGCTCTCCTTTGCAGTCAGCACTGGCCCCAGTGTGGTGCTAGGGGGTGCTGTCCTGCCCGGCGGGGCGTAGAAGCTGGGGTGGGGGGCAGGCAGGAGCATCCGGGCCCCACCAGTCTATGTAAATCCCCAGAGCGCCAGGAAACTCTCTTGTATTGGATCCTGTTTCGTGCTGGTTTTGGGGAGTTTATTTCACTTTCCCGCGTGGGCGAGGGGGTCAGGGCTTGCCCCTGGGCGGTGGATGGGCAGGGTGCGGAGAACCAGCCCGCTCTGCACAGCTCTGCTCCCACAGGCTGGGCCCAGCTCCCCACCCCGGCATTGCAACCTGGTGCCGGGCTCACAGCGCCACGGGCTCCGATTTGGGCCAAGTATCCCACGTCACGGAGACACAGCCGGGTCAAACGTACCCCGGCTTGAGGGCACTGTGCCCCGGGTGTGAGCCCCCGGCCAGGAGCTGCTGCCTGCAGGGTCAGGGCATCAATTCATGTCAAGTTGTTTCGCATCTGTAAAAACCACGGGGGGGGGGGCTCTCTGCAGAACCCCTCCCCATTTCCTGAACCCCAGCCTGTGCCCCCATGGGCCTGCATGTCAGATGGGCACCCCTCAGCCTCTGCCTGCCTCCTATGGGCAGGACATCAGACGGGCGACCCCAGCCTGTCCCCTCGCCCCCCCAACACCTGCGTGTCAGACGGGCAACTCCCAGCCTGTCCCCCCGCCCCCCGCAACACCTGCGTGTCAGACAGGCGACCCCCAGCCTGTCCCCCACACGGGCCTCCATGTCAGACGGGCGACCCCCAGCCTGTCCCCCGCCCCCCCAACACCTGCGTGTCAGACGGGCGACCCCCAGCCTGTCCCCCACACGGGCCTCCATGTCAGACGGGCGACCCCCAGCCTGTCCCCCCGCCCCCCCAACACCTGCGTGTCAGACGGGCGACCCCCAGCCTGTCGTCCCCCCCCAACACCTGTGTGTCAGACGGGCGACCCCCAGCCTGTCCCCTCCACGGGCCTGCGGTGTCAAGCACCCCCACAACACCTGCATGTGAGACAAGCATAACATAAAAGCTGCCAGACTGGTCAGACCCATGGTCCAGCTAGCCCAGGATCTGGTCTTTGACCGCAGCTGGTGCCAGAACGTCCGAGGGAACGAGCAGAGCAGGGAATCCTCACGTGACCCATCCTCTGTCGCCCATTTCCCAGCTTCTGGCAACCAGAGGTTTAGGGACCCCCAGAGCACGGGGTGCCCATTTTGGCTAATAGCCATTGATGGACCAATCCTCCAGGAACCCATCGAGTTCTTTTTTGAACCCTGTTATACTTTGGGCCTTCACAACATCCCCTGGCAAGGAGTTCCACAGGTTGACTGGGCGTCATGTGAAGAAATACTTCCTTTGGTTTGTTTTAAACCTGCTGCCTATTACTTTCACTGGTGACCCCTAGTTCTTGTGTTATGGGAAGGCGTAAATCACACTTCCTTGTTTACTTTCTCCGCACCAGCCATGATTTTATAGACCTCTGTCATATCCCCCCTTAGTCGTCTCTGTTCAAAGCTGAAAATTCCAGTCTTATTAATCTCTCCTCATACGGCAGCCGTTCCATACCCCTAATCATTTGTGTTGCCCTTCTCTGAACCTTTTCAAGTCCAATAGATCTTTTTTGAGATGGGCGACCACATCTGCATGCAGTGTTCAAGATGGGGGGGTACCTTGGATTTATATAGAGGCAATGTGATACTTTCTGTCTTATTATCTATCCCTTTCTTAATGAGTCCCAACGTTCTGTTTGCTTGTCTGACGGCTACTGCACATTGAGTGGGTGTTTTCAGAGAACTCTCCACAGGGACTCCAGGATCTCTCTCCTGAGTGGTAACAGCCAAGTTCAGACCCATCACAGCGCGTAGCCTGCTTCGTTCGTACGGGGACTGGAGCCAGCTCCGGCGGGACCCGCGCATGCCACATGCCCACCAGGCCGCCTTGCCGGCACAGCAAGCCTGGGCAGGACAGCTGCCCCAGCACCGCCCAACCCAGAGCAACCCACACGGCCGGGGCGGGCCGGGGCCGGGGCCGGGGCCGGGGCCGGGCCGGGGCCGGGGCCGGGGCCGGGCCGGGGCCTCTTGGCTGAGGAGCGCTGGCACCTTCCCACACCTCTGGTGCCTCCCCGCCACGCTCCTCCCCCACCCGTTACGGCGCACTCCCCCACCCCTCATCACAGCGTGCTCCTCCCCCACCCCATTACGGCGCACTCCCCCCACCCCCATCACAGCGTGCTCCTCCCCCACCCCCACCCCATTACGGCATGCTCCCCCCACCCCCATCACAGCGTGCTCTCCTCCCCACCCATTACGGCACACTCCCCAACCCCCATCCCCCCCATCACAGCGTGCTCCTCCCCACCCCCACCCCCACCCCATTACGGCACGCTCCCCCCACCCCCATCACAGCGTGCTCCTCCCCCACCCCCACCCCATTACGGCACGCTCCCCCCACCCCCATCACAGCGTGCTCCTCCCCCACCCCATTACAGCGCACTCCCCCACCCCCATCACAGCGCGCTCCCCCCACCCCCATCCCCGCCATCCCAGCGTGCTCCTCCCCCACCCCATTATGGCACGCTCCCCCCACCACCCATCCCCCCCATCACAGTGTGCTCCTCCCCCACCCCCATCCCCCCCATCACAGTGTGCTCCTCCCCACCCCATTACGGCACGCTCCCCCCACCCCCATCACAGCATGCTCCTCCCCCACCCCATTATGGCGCGCTCCCCCACCCCCCCATCACAGTGTGCTCCCCCCCACCCCCACCCCATTACAGCGCGCTCCCCCACCCCCATCCCCCCCATCACAGCATGCTCCTCCCCACCCCATTACGGCGCGCTCCCCCACCCCCATCCCCCCATCACAGCGTGCTCCCCCCCCCACCCCATTGCGGCACACTCCCCCCACCCCCATCCCCGCCATCACAGCATGCTTCTCCCCCACCCCATTACGGCACGCTCCCCCACCCCCATCCCCCCCTTATGGGGCGCTCCCTCCCCCACCAACCCCCTGCTATAGCACGCTCCCCCCACCCCCGTTACAGCGCGCTCCCCCACCCCCATAGGGATATTAAAGAAGGTACTGACAGTGATTCCCCAAGTGAAAGTAACTCCCCATAATTTGTCCCCCACATTTAAACCTCATAGCATTACCAAGTAAAAGATCTCTTGGATCCCTTGTTAAACTTACAAGCTACTGTCTGTGTAAACCATTGATTGTATCTGTTCTCAGAAAGATACTGTATTGCTATGAGAAACTTGCAAACAAGTTACTTTACTTTGTTCTTTATGCATGCTTTGTACCTAGAAACAGCATAGAAAGACCCCCACCCTCAAAGGGCAGGGAGTCTCAAATAAATTAGTACACACCCCGAAAGTGGTGGAGACAGTATGTCTGCTGATGAATGCTTGGTGTACATGAATGAATGAGCAGGGAGGTGCCAGCCTAGGAATTCAGTGACCATCTGCTGAAGGCGGCACCAAGTGGGAATGACCAGACAACCCCCCCCCCCCCCCCCGCCCCCCAGGGTAAACTGGGATCCACCTGACCATCTCAAAGGATGGGAAAAACAAGATAACATCTGACAGCACAAACATCAGGAATGTGTCATCTGTTGATTGAGTCAGCAACAGCAGGATGAAGCAGTTCCCATAGACTGACATAGGAATAAATCCCTATGAGAATGGCCTCTAAAGACTGAGGACTTTGAGTGTCTGGTTCCGCTGCCAACCTCCAGGAGCATCAGATGAATCTGACAAGGACTCGGCCTCCACCCTCATGCCCAGGTTACCTGGCCAGTAACGTGGCATGAGCAACTTCTAGGCTGGTAACTATGACACCTATGGAGGGACGGGGGGGGGGAGAGAGTGTGAGTGTGAGAATAAATGTGACATTTTGTCTTATCCCCTTTAATAAGATCCCGGCTGGTTTTTATTTTATTGGTATGACATCCCCATCCCCCCACCATGGCGCACTCCCCCCCCATCCCTATTCCCCCCGTTACACATGCTCCCCCCATCCCCTACGCATTACTCTCTGCCCCACCCCTTCCCCCACTCCACCCCCAGCTACAACGTGCTCCCTCAACCCTCACCCGAGGCCTCTCCCCTACCACCCCCAGCCTCGACGCACTTCCCCCTGCCCCCACCCTGCTACAGCACACTCCCTCAACCCCCACCTCTAGCCTCGATGTGCTGCCCTCTGCCCCACACCTCCTCTGCCACCCCAGCTATGGCCACACTCCCCTCCACATCTCCCCCGGCCCCTCACCTTGCCCCACACTTCCCCCTCCCCCAGTGCCGCTTCCTCCTCCACCTCTCCCCTCCCCCACACCTGTGTTTAGGAGGGTCCCATCCGGTCTCCCCACACCCTCTACCTGGCCTGGCCCCCTGGCCAAGAGGCCATTCCTCCCCCTGAGCAATGCCTGAAGTTGAGGGGAGAAAGCCCCGACCAGGGACGGGGGGGGGGGAACCTGGGGGGGGCATCGGGGCTGGAGTGCATGGGCAGCCCGGGCACCCAGCGCGGAGCTGAGGAGGCCAATGCCGGGGGGAGGAGCAGGCGGCGCGGTCAGCCCCCGGCTCGGCCCCCCGGCAGGGGACCCCACTCAGCCAGCGGGGGACGGGCACTTGCCAGCCGAGGGCAGCGCGTGTGCTCACAAAACACAGCCGTGGCGCACAACACTCAGCACAGGTTGTGCATCGCCTGGGGGGCAGAGGACTGTCCCCTTTGGGCAGGGCGGGCTCCGGGCTCCCCTGGTGTGACGAACTAGGACTGTTGTTAATGTTTTCCCTGAGTACTGTGCGGGTGCCTCGGTTTCCCTATGCAGTGCTTGAGTATCTAGGTGGTGGGACAAGGGTGCATGAGGGTTACAGAGCCCTAGAAGGCAGGTGTGGGCAGGGCCTGGACACAGAGAATGGCTGACACTCTGTCTCCTGGCAACTGATGGCCCCGGCCCCTCCCCTGCAAAGGTGAGAGCTGAAGGTGTTGGAACAAAGGGATCAGGTGACCCTCCTGGCCCGGGAAGGAGACAAAGGGGGAGGAGGGGCTGGACAGTTTCAGTTTGGAGCTGGCTGGGGAGGAGGGGAGAGGGGCAGACAGGGTCTGACCTCCCTGCCCCGTTTGGAGCTGTGGGGTGAAATGCAGGGAGCCCAGGCTGGGGTCTAAGATTTATCTTTGACAAATCATGGCAATCGGGGGAGGTCCCGGATGACTGGAAAAAAGCTAATGTAGTGCCCATCTTTAAAAAAGGGAAGAAGGAAGATCCGGGGAACTACAGGCCAGTCAGTCTCACCTCAGTCCCTGGAAAAATCATGGAACAGATCCTCAAGGAATCAATTCTGAACCACTAAAGGAGGGGAAAGTGATCAGGAACAGTCAGCATGGATTCACCAAGGGCAAGTCATTCCTGACTAACCTAATTGCCTTCTATGATGAGATAACCGGCTCTGTGGATGAGGGGAAAGCAGTGGATGTGCTATTTCTTGACTTTAGCAAAGCTTTTGATACAGTCTCCCACAGTGTTCTTGCCAGCAAGTTAAGGAAGTATGGGCTGGATGAATGCATGGTAAGGTGGATAGAAAACTGGCTGATGGTCGCGCTCAACGGGTAGTGATCAATGGCTCCATGTCTAGTTGGCAGCCGGTATCAAGTGAGTGCCCCAAGGGTCGGTGCTGGGGCCGGTTTTGTTCAATATCTTCATCAACGATCTGGAGGATGGTGTGGACTGCACCCTTAGCAAGTTTGCAGATGACACTAAACTGGGAGGAGTGGTTGATACGCTGGAGGGTAGGGACAGGATACAGAGGGACCTAGACAAATTAGAGGATTGGGCCAAAAGAAATCTGATGAGGTTCAACAAGGACAAGTGCAGAGTCCTGCACTTAGGACGCAAGAATCCCATGCACTGCTACAGACTAGGGACCGAATGGCTGGGCAGCAGTTCTGCAGAAAAGGACCTAGGGGTTACGGTGGACGAAAAGCTGAATATGAGTCAACAGTGTGCCCTTGTTGCCAAGAAGGCTAACGGCATTTTGGGCTGTATAAGTAGGGGCATTTCAGCAGATCGAGGGACGTGATTATTCCCCTCTATTCGGCACTGGTGAGGCCTCATTTGGAGTACTGTGTCCAGTTTTGGGCCCACGCTACAAGAAGGATGTGGATAAATTGGAAAGAGTCCAACGGAGGGCAACAAAAATGATTAGGGGGCTGGAGCACATGACTTATGAGGAGAGGCTGAGGGAACTGGGATTGTTAGCCTGCAGAAGAGAAGAGTGAGGGGGGATTTA
>CM065776.1:259828699-259873607 GCA_033296515.1 Macrochelys suwanniensis | reverse complement strand
TCCCTGTGTTTCACCACCCAGCTCCAACTGGGGCCAGGGAGGCCAGACTCCATGTCCCCAGTCAGCTCCAAATTGAAACCTCTCCAGCCCCTCCTCTGCCTTTGTCCCCCTTCCCAGGCCAGGAGGTCACCTGATCCCTTTGTTCTCCAACCCTTTAGCTATCACCTTGCAGGGGGAAGGGCCTAGGCCATCAGTTGCAGGAAGCAGGGAGTCGGCCATTCTCTGTGTCCAGACACCTGCCCACACCTGCCCTCTAGGGCTCTGTAACAATCATGCACCTTGTCCCACCACCTAGATACTCAAGCACTGCATAGGGGAAACCGAGGCACCCACACAGTACTCAGAGAAAACATTAACAACAGTCCTAGTTCGTCACAGGCTGCCAAGGCAGACAGACGGGCATTGGGAGGGGCGGCTGCCAGGTGTCATGGAGTGTGGGGGAGTCAGCGCCCTGCACCCCTCGTCCTGGGATTCACTGTGACTCTCAGCCAGGCAGTAAAAACGGAAGGTTATTGGACAATAGGAACACAGCCTAAAACAGAGCTTGTAGGTACAACCAGGACGCCTCAGTCGGGGCTCGGGGCCTTCTGCGGGGCAGGGAGCTTAGACCCCAGCCCGGGGCTCCCTGCGTTTCACCACCCAGCTCCAAACCGAAACCAACCCCCCCCCCCCCCCCCCCCCAAGCAGGCTCCCTCCCCCTCCCCCCAGCTCCTCCTCTCCCCTTTGTCCAGTTTCCCAGGCAAAGGTGTCACCTGGCCCCACCCCACTCCTGGCTCAGGTGCCAGCTCAGGTATTTGTCGCCCATCCCTACTGCAGACAGCCCCAGTAAAACTAGCAGAACAGGATTACTTGTGGCACCTCTGCTGATATAGTTCCTCTTAATTAATTCGCCTCTTAGAGCTGGTACAGGCACTCCCACCTTTTCATGTGTCTCTGGCTGTATAAATAGCTGCTCACTGTGTGTTCCATTCCATGCGTCTGATGAAGTGGGTTCTAGCCCACGCAAGCTAATGCTGAAATCAATGTGTTCGTCTCTAAGGTCCCACAAGTAATCCTGTTCGTTTTGCTGACACAGACTAGCACGGCTGCAACTCTGAAACCAGTAAAACTAGAGACATTCCCCGGTCAATCCACCCCACCCCCCTACTGCGTCACACCAGGGCAGATGGACAGATGGGCATTGGGGGGGGGGGGCTGCTAGGACAGACGGGCGTTGGGGGGGGGATGCCAGGTCAGACAGACAGATGGGCGTTGGCGGGGGGGGAGGGCTGCCAGGGCAGACAGACAGATGGGCGTTGAGTGGGGGGCTGCCAGGACAGATGGACAGACGGGCGTTGGGGGAGGGCTGCCAGGGCAGACAGACAGATGGGCATTGGGTGGGAGGTTGCCAGGGCAGACAGACAGACGGGCATTGGGGGGGGGGGGGGGGATGCCAGGGCAGACAGACAGACGGGCGTTGAGTGGGAGGTTGCCAGGGCAGACAGACAGACGGGCTTTGGGGTGGAGGGCTGCCAGCGCAGACAGACGGGCGCAGACGGACAGACGGGCGCTGGGGTGTGACCTGCACGGAAGCGGGTGCAGTCGCAGGAGGATTTTGGCCGCAGCCTGGCACAGGGAGGTTCGGCTCATGCAGTGTTTGGTGTGGGCAGGAAGGGGCGCCGAGGGGGCGGGGGGGGGGCTGCGGTGGAGACAGCACAGCTGTGCAGGGACCTGACTGACTGAAACTGGTGCCAGCTGGTGCCACTGGGTGAGCAACGGGGCTGGGGGCAGAGTTTCGGGGGGGGGGCTGCACTGGAGGGGTGGGGGGGCAGAGATGCGGGAGGGCACTGGGGGGGCGGGGGCAGAGCTGGGGGGGCACCGGAGGGGCGGGGGCAGAGCTCTGGGGGGTGGCGGGGGGCAGTGAAGGGGCTGGGATAGCACAGTTGGGGGTGACCAGGCCAGGTCAGCTGCAGGGAAGCTCTGTAGGGGGCAGAAGCCTGTGGGGCTGGCAGGGGACCTGGCTGTGGGGACAGACAGAGGGAAAGGGCTGGGGCTTGGAGGTGCTGAGGGAATCAGCAGCCGGAGAGTGGGACAGTGAGAGGAGAAGTCCATGTAACCCCTGATTCTGGGCTGGGGGGACCAGGCCTCCGACAGGTGCATGGCCCCTGAACCCCCCAATCCCAGCAGGGGTCCCCGAGTCCTGGCCGCCGAGGCTGGGAAAACCCCACTAGGTCCAGCTGCTCCCAGTGCAGGTGGGGCTGGATCGTGTCCTACCCGCACTGCCTGGCCTGACAGTACCGGTGCCCAGGCGCCCACAGGCTGGCGTGAGATCCCACCCAGGCAGCGTTTCCCTGCCAGGGGCCAGGCTCTGGGGCGTGTGCCTGTCCCTAGCGAACACGCCGGGGAGCCACGCGGCAATGGGGCCGGGAGGAGCACCCCACATCTGCCCCGAGCCCTTTGCTCCCAGTTCCCCCTGCCCTCAACTGCCCCCGACGGTGCCTCCTGCCTGCCTCTTTCCCTGATTCCCCGGCCCCCGGGGCCACCCACCCACCTCCGTCCCCGATTCCCCGGCCCCCGGGGCCACTCGCCCACCTCCGTCCCCAATTCCCCGGCCCCGGAGCCACCCACCCACCTCCGTCCCCGATTCCCCGGCCCCTGGGCCACTCACCCACCTCCGTCCCCAATTCCCCGGCCCCCGGGGCCACTCGCCCACCTCCGTCCCCAATTCCCCGGCCCCGGAGCCACCCACCCACCTCCGTCCCCGATTCCCCGGCCCCTGGGGCCACTGACCCACCTCCGTCCCTGATCCCGCAGCCCCCGGTGGCACCACCTGTCTGCCTCCATCCCTCAGTCCCCAGTGTCACCTGCCTGCCTCCACCTGCTCCCAGCCCCAGTGTCACCCGCCCTTACCCCCCCCCCCCAGCAGCTTGTGCCCTCCATCGCTTCCACCCCTGAGCCGCGCCCCCCCCCCCCCTGTGCACCTGCCAGCATCTGCGCCTGAGGCCCCCCCCCCCCCCCCCCCCCCCCCCCCGGCCGAATTCTATCTGTCCCCGTTGGGTCTCCTGCAGGGAGAGTCAGTCCCGTTAGCAGCCTGGAGCCCTCTAGCCTAGCGCCCCTCTGCATCCCTGGCACGTGTGCCCCTGCCCCTGGTACCTCCCCGGTGCTGAGCCAGGCTGGGTCCTGTCCAGGGCGCTGAGGCTGTGGGCAGCCGGATCTGGTGCTGAGCCAGGCAGGGAGGGGCCCTTATAATCAGAGACTGTTCGACGCGCTAGGTCCCGCCCAGGTGCTGCCTCTGGCTGCTCTGCCCAGGGACTAAGTGTCTGAGCAGAGAAATAGAAACTTATATTTCCTGCCTGGTGCCCTCTGGGTCCTAATACCGGTGTCCGTGTGGGCCCGGGCGCCGCGGCGTGAGCGAGGGTCTAGCCTCGTAGCTGGGCCGGTCCCCCCGTCCCCAGCTGGCAGGAGCTGGTACGGACCGGTCGGGAGCCAAAGGCGATGGCAGGGCGAGGGGGCAGGGGCCACCCATGCCCAGCTCCCTCCAGCGAGCAGGGGCAGAGGGCACTGCCCTGGAGCAGGTGTACGAGAGGCACGGGTGGGGTGGGGACCGTTAGCTGACCCATGTCGGGGGCATTTGATTTTGTATGCCTTGATGGCTGGGCCTGGCTCCCTCGCGGGCCCGGCCCTGGCCTCCCGTCGGGCTGGGGAAGCCGGTGGCACCAGGCGCTTGAGCGGACGGGTTGCCAAGTCCGCAATGCCCCCTGCGGTGTTCTCTGAGCCGGCGTCGCAGGTTGTGGCATTTGGGGCTGGTTTGCTCGTCGCCGGCTGCTGAGATGTAATTCAGCGACACAACTCGAACTAGCTGCAATTCACACCCGGGGCCCGCACGGCCTGGGGGCGGCGGGGGCCCGGCACACGTGGATGCCGGGGCCCGGTTGGCGGGGGCGAGGGGTTGCTGCTGTCACAGCCATGCTGGGTCAGGGTCTCTCCCAAGGGGGCCGGGCTGAGGCGAGATTTCCGGCCGCAGGGGGAGCCGCGAGCTGTGGCCATGGTGGGGGACAAGCTGGAAGTGCCGGGCCTGACTCGCAGCCTCTTCCTCCCGGGGAGGGGGGCTCCGTGTCTGTGTCCCAGGGCCGAACGGCCTGGCGCTGGCCCCTCGACAAGGGAATGCTGAGGAGAGCAGGTGGGGACCGGCTCTGCGGGTGCATGTGGGGGCGACCGGGCCCCTCACTGTTCCACTCTCCTCTCTGCTTTCCATGGCCTTTGCTACAAGCAGAGCAGCGCTGGCTTGGACTCCCTGTGGGGACCCTGTGGCCCGGGCCCCCAGTCCTGGGCACACTGCGCAGCTCACTGGTCTGAGCTGCCCCGGGAGCAGGCCTGTGGGAAAGGACCATGGGGGGGTCTCCGTTAACCCAGCCTTCCCCTGCAGTACGGCCATCTTGTGCCTCCGCGAGCCCCAGGGCTGGCTCTGAGATTTCCTTCCTGGCGCTAAGAGCCAAATTCTTCCCCGGCTCGTTACGTTGGGAGTTGGAGACACGTATCTCACAGCCACATGTGGCCTTACGTGTTCAGAGACACTGTTCTTCCCACAGCCGGCCATGGCTGCTGACTATCTGTACATGGCTATTCAATAATACATTACAGCCTCATGGGCTTGCAGTGCCCTTTCCCGAACCCCCGGGCGGCTCTCCCCAGTTCATAACGGCACTCGGGGCTCTGGAGGGGGCGGACTTGTTATTGTTTGCACTTTATCGGGGCTCTTTGTGGAGATTCTGTTCCCACTTGCTGAGCGGGCTGCTCGTGAGTGATCACGTGGAGTGCAGGTGTCCACTCTCCGGGGAAGTCAGGGAATTAGCTCACTTTTGCTCCATATCTCAGAGTTCATTACAGACGCTACATTTCCCATCCTCCTATAAATGAGAAGCCCATTTTACAGATGGGATTACTGGAGCAGTGATACTATACAGTTCTAGTCTTTTAAAAGAAAATCATTCCAGGTTTTGACAGAGCAGGAATGTTCAGAATTTGTGCAGATTTTTTCACAGGTCTTCTACAAGGGTATTTCTGCTTTGTTTAATGTCCATAATGGTCGCCCCAGCAAGGTAGAAATGAATGTACAGGTGCTGTATTCACTGACACCACCGTTACACAAAGGACAGTCCAATGCATAAAACAAACTGAAAAAGACAAACAGACACTTTTTTGTTAATGTCTTTCAGTTGTACACATCTTAGGTGTAACAATGAACTGTACAGTGTCTCTAAGTCGACCTGCCAGGGCCAAACTACGTACGAGTCATTGAATTGAAACTGAGAGAGCAAGTCAGGAATCGAAACTGAGAGAGCTGGTGCCCCATCCTTTGTTATAATCAGTAGAGGTACTGGTGTGCAGTGTATATTTGGGGCAGCCACCAAACATATCTCCTAGGTGTGTACCATATCCCTGGGCTAGTGCATATGCACGGCCTTTCCCAATGGAGAGTGGAACGAGAAGCAATTGACCAGCTGGAATATTTGGCCTGGGGGCTGTCATATAAAACTTGGGTGATTTGGGTGAGAGAAACAACGTGAGCCTGTTAAACACATTTGTCACTGGAGGAAGAAACTCTTCAAATGTATCACAAAGGAGGGAGTTGTCCTCTCCCCCATACGAATGTGACAACTCTTTCTAGCTCTCCCCCACTATGTTAGTGATCACAGTGTGGGTAGAATCATAGAAACAGGGAAGTGTAGGACTGGCAGGGACCTCGAGAGGTCATCTAGTCCAGTCCCCTGCAATCACTGCAGGACTAAGTATTATCTAGACCATCACTGACAGGTGTTTGTCTAACCTGCTCTTAAAAATCCCCAATGATGGAGATTCTACAACCTCCCTGGGCAATTTATTCCACTGCTTAACCACCCTGTGTGACGAACTAAGACTGTTGTTAAGGTTTCCCTGAGTACTGTGTGGGTGCCTCGGTTTCCCCTATGCAGTGCTCGAGTATCTAGGTGGTGGGACAATGTGCATGATTGTTACAAAGCCCTAGAAGGCAGGGGTGGGCAGAGGCCTGGACACAGAGAATGGCCCTGTCTCCTGGCAACAGATGGCCCGGCCCCTCCCCTGCAAAGGTGAGAGATGAAGGTGTTGGAACAAAGTGATCAGGTGACCTCCTGGCCCGGGAAGGAGACAAAGGGGGAGGAGGGGCTGGAGAGTTGCAGTTTGGAGCTGGCTGGAGAGGAGGGGAGAGAGGCAGACAGGGTCTGGCCTCCCTGCCTCCGTTTGGAGCTGTGGGGTGAAATGCAGGGAGCCCCGAGCTGGGGTCTAAGCTCCCTGCCCCCCGGAAGGGCCCGACTGAGGGGTCCTGGATGTACTGACAAGCTCTGGTTGGACTGTGTTCCTGGCATCTCTAATAAACCTTCTGTTCTACTGGCTGGCTGAGACTCCCAGTGAATCCGGGGAAGAGGGGTGCAGGGCCGGACTCCCCTATACTCCGTGACAACTGGTGGCAGCGGTGGGATGTTCTGCACCCCGTGAACGGCGCTTCCTGCAGTAAGTAACTGGGGAGCAGTAGAACGAAGGGTGGCTAATGAGGACCAGGCGTGCTGAAGGCTCACAGAGGAGCAGTTTCGGGGAGCAGAGGAGCTACGCTTAACCCCTGGGAGTGTGTGACCAGCGAGAAGGACTGTGCAATGATGGGGTCCCCCTGGGGGCTGCAGTGAGCAGTCCCAGGGGCGGAGGAGCCTGCGACTTGGCCCTGGGAGAGAGAAGGATTTTTGCAGTGACAGGGTTCCCCTGGGGGTGCCGTGAGTGGACCCAGGGGCGGAGGAGCTGCAGCTCGACCCTGGCAAAGAGGCGGTGACCTGGAGAAGGGCTGGCACACTTGGGGTTCTTCCTGGAAACCGTGGGGAGCTAAGAGCACACAGGCCTGCGGATCCACAGCAACTTGGGAGCAGTGAAGTGATGGCCTATCGCCTTCTCCTTAAGAAGAGCATTGTAACCCTGTGCAAAAAGAGAGGGCTACCCATTGGGAAGCTCACTAAAGCCCAGTTAATCACGCGGCTGGAGGAGGATGACCATTCTAGGGAGCAGATTCCTGACCCCAATGGGGCTACAGCAGGATCTGGGAGCAGCTGGAGTGATAGCCTGGCATCCCCAAGGGTCTGGTCCCCAACCAGACGGGGGTCTTCACGATCGGGTTCCCCAGCAGGGGATCGGAGACGGATGGGACTGGAGCTGAGTCCGAGAGAGAAAGAGGACAGTGGGAGACAGCGAGAGCCCGAGAAAGGGCTACAGGAGAAGCAGCAGCGTGAACTGGCGGTGGTGGAACGGAGAGGCATAGGGGACTGGCCAGGGGTAAGTGGGGACAGATCCCGGGGTGCCAGCTCCGCAGGGAACCTCGATCCTAAATTGCTGCCCCTAGTTAAGGAGGGTGGGGATGTGGAGGCCCACCTCACTGCCTTTGAGCAGGCTGGTGATTGGAACCAGGGAGACCCTGCGGAAAAGCCCCGGGATCTAACCCCCTTGCTGGGTCCCAAGGCCATAAACTCCGCCAGCCAGATGGGTGGAATGGTGGACGGATTTCCACTCCTGGCCCTGGACTCAAGCCCTATGGACCCCCAGTGGGAGCGGAAGGTGATGGTCAATGGAGAGACATTCGGGGGGTGGCAAGACCCCGGGACAGAGAGAATTGTGGTCAGGCCCCGGGTGGTGCACCCCCACCAGATGCTGAGGGGCTGTGTGACCTGGGTGAGGGTCCCAGGGACGGACCCATTCGCCCTGCCTATGGCCCAGATCCCTGTGCAGACCCAGGAGGGGTTGGGCTGGCTGGTTGTTGGGGTGCTCCAGGATATCGGCTGTGAGGTGCTGTTGGGGGGTGACTGTGTATCTTTGGGACAGGATCCAGGCCCTGGCCCTGTAACGGCCGAGGATTTGAATTTGAACTCAGGGAACCAATTGGCTAAGAGGGAAATGATCAGTGAAAATGCAAATGACCTGGCTGGCAGGGGGGAGGAGCTGCCAGGCCCCGGTTACCTGCCTGCCTGTAACCAGACCCCTAGGGCGGGGTGCGACAGAGAGATGCTCCCCACCCCCCTGCACAATGGAGAGGTGGCTCAGGCAATCTCTGATGCAGAGAGCAAAGCAGCGAGCTCGCTGCCTGGCCCCACAGGGACAGCCAGGGCAGCTCTGAGCACGGGGGGAGCGGAGACCCCAGCTGAGTGGGGGGACACACAGGCAGGGCAGGACGGCTGCCAACCAGGCTGGCCTGGTCCAGAGGTGCTGCCGGGAAGTGATTCCACTGCAGGGAGGGAGCCACCAGGGACAGGGCTCAGTGGGGCGGTGACCCCAGGCCTGGCCAGTGAGCTGCAGAGGGATCCCGCTTTGGAGAAGCTAAGGGAACTTGCTGGCCACAGCGCTGCAAACCCCCTTGGGGAAAACTGCAGAGACAGATCCTTGTGGGAGAAGGGATTCCTGTGCCGGGAATGGGCTTCCCAAGGGGAAGTGGAACTGTGGGGAATCAGGAGGCAGCCGGTGGGGCACCCGAAGTATCATCACCAGCTATTGTACCTGGCTCAGGGTAAGGGAGAAGATCCCTGGAGGTCCCTGCCCATCAGAGAGGAACCTTCCCAGAAGGTGGCTATGAATAGGGTGGGGCCCCTCAGCAGGGCAACCTGGTCAGGGAAGAAATGCATCCTGGTGGTGATGGATTTCGCCACCCGCTACCCAGAGGTGGTGGCTCTGTCCTCCACCGGGGCAGACACCGAGGCAGACGCGCTGCTGACCATCCTCAACAGGATGGGGGTCCCCAGCGAGGTCTTTACAGATCAGGGATCCGAGGTCATCTCAGCCCGGCTCCGGGGCGTGTGGGAGAAAGGTGGGGTCTGGCCCACCTGGGCCTCTGCATATCACCCTCAGTCCAACGGGCTGGTGGAGAGAGTTCAGGGGACCGTGAGGCTGATGCTGAGGACTTGCATAAATCAGCATCCACAGGACTGGGACAAGTACCTGCCCCACCGATGGCACAGGGAAGTGCCCCAGGAGTCTACCGGATTCTCGCCCTTCGAACTGTTATATGGCAGAAGGGTAAGGGGGCCCCTGGACCTGATGAGAGACGAATGGGAGGGGGAGGCGGCCCCCGAGGGAGAGTCAGTGGTGGAGTATGTCCTGACCTTCCGAGAGAGACTCACTGAGCTCATGGGCCTGGCCAAGGGAAATCTGGCCAGAGCCCAGAGGAAGCAAAAGGTCTGGTATGACCGCACGGCGCGGGCCCGCGCCTACGCCACCGGGGATCAGGTGATGGTTCTCATTCCTGTGAGGAAAAACAAGCTGCAGGCCGCTTGGGAAGGCCCTTTCAAGGTTGTCAAGCAGCTAAATGAGGTAAATTATGTGGTGGAGCTGTCTAACCGGGCACACCACTGCCGGGTGTACCATGTCAATATGATGAAGCCATATTATGACAGGGGGAATGTGGTGCTGGTCGTGTGTGGACATTGGGAGGAGCAGGGAAGTGACCCCCTAGTAGATCTATTCCCTGAGACAGGAGCTGGCTCCTCCCAAGAAACGATCCCCCTCTCTGATCAGCTAACCCCTGCCCAGCAAGCTGAGATCAGAGGGGTGCTGCATCTGTACCGACAGCTGTTTTCCAACCAGCCTGGTCGCACTAATCTGACTGTCCACCGGGTGCAGACAGGATCGCACCAACCTATAAGATGCTCCCCCTTCCGAGTCACAGGGAAGACAGCTCGGGACCTGGAAAGAGAGGTCAAGGACATGCTGGCTTTGGGGGTGATCCAGCCGTCGTCCAGCCCTTGGGCCTCGCCGGTGGTGCTGGTTCCCAAAAAGGATGGGTCGATCTGGTTCTGTGTGGACTATCGGAAGCTCAACGCCATCACTGTATCTGATGCCTACCCCATGCCCCGGCCGGACGAGCTCCTAGACAAGCTGGGAGGGGCTCGGTACCTTACCACCATGGATCTTACAAAGGGCTACTGGCAAGTGCCACTGGATGCAGATGCCCGGCTGAAATCTGCCTTCATTACCCCTCTGGGGCTCTACGAGTTCCTGACCCTGCCTTTCGGCCTAAAGGGAGCGCCAGCCACCTTCCAGCGTCTGGTGGATCGGCTACTGAAGGGGATGGAGAGCTTCGCTGTGGCGTATATCGATGACATCTGTGTCTTTAGCCAGACCTGGGAGGACCATGTGTCCCAAGTTAAACAAGTGCTGGACCGACTCCGGGAGGCTGGACTGACCGTAAAAGCGGAGAAGTGCAAGGTGGGGATGGCTGAAGTGTCCTACCTGGGACACCGGGTGGGGAGCGGCCACCTAAAGCCAGAACCAGCCAAGGTGGAGGTGATCCGGGACTGGCCCGCTCCACAAACTAAAAAGCAGGTCCAGGCCTTTATTGGGATGGCGGGGTACTATCGAAGATTTGTGCCCCACTTTAGCGCCATAGCCACGCCCATCACTGAGCTATGTAAGAAGGGGAAGCCAGACAAGGTGGTCTGGACCGAGGAGTGCCAGGGGGCTCTCTGTGCACTGGAGGAGGCTTTGATCAGGGGCCCGGTTCTGGCAAACCCAGACTTTGACAAGCCCTTTCTGGTGTTCACCGACGCCTCAGACATGGGACTGGGGGCGGTGTTAATGCAGGAGGATGAAACGGGGCAGAGACACCCCATCGTGTATTTAAGTAAGAAGCTGCTACCCCGGGAGCAGAATTATGCAGCCATCGAGACGGAATGCCTGGCCATGGTGTGGACCCTCAAGAAACTAGAGCCGTATCTATTCGGGCGACACTTCACCGTGTACACCGACCACTCGCCCCTGACCTGGCTACACCAGATGAAAGGGGCCAACGCCAAGCTCCTGAGGTGGAGCCTGCTCCTGCAGGATTATGACATGGACGTGGTCCATGTGAAGGGAAGTGCCAACCTGATAGCGGATGCGTTCTCCCGGAGAGGGGGCCCTGAACCTCCCCAGGCCACTGGTCAGAGTGACCCCGCTCAGTTCAGTCTCGAAGTGGGGAGAGATGTGACGGAGTAGAGAGCGAGATGGATCTGACCTGGGAGGCTGGCTGCATTGGGAAAGGCTGCATCGGGAATGCGAGACTTTACCTGGGGCTGTAACATGAGCCAGGACGGGGGTTGGGAGGTGACACCTTTGGCTGGGAGAATGGACAGGCTAGAGGAGGGACCCCGGGGGAAGGGAAGAGCCTGCTGGAGGTTTGGCTTTTTGTTTTCAGTTTGGAGCTGGCTTGGGAAGAGGAGGGGAGGGGGGCAGACAGGGTCTGGCCTCCCTGCCCCGTTTGGAGCTGTGGGGTGAAATGCAGGGAGCCCCAGGCTGGGGTCTAAGCTCCCTGCCCCCCGGAAGGACCCGACTGAGGGGTCCTGGATGTACTGACAAGCTCTGGTTGGACTGTGTTCCTGGCATCTCTAATAAACCTTCTGTTCTACTGGCTGGCTGAGACTCCCAGTGAATCCGGGGAAGAGGGGTGCAGGGCCGGACTCCCCTATACTCCGTGACACCCCCATTCAGAGTAACTGGGAAAAGAGCCCAGAACCTGGAGAGAGAGGCCAAGGACAGGCTGGCTGTAGAGGTGAACCAGTCATTCAACAGCCCAGGGCTGGCCAAGGTGGAGGCGATCAGAGATTGGCCTGTTCCCCAGACCAAGGAACAGGTCCAGGCCTTTAGCGGGATGGCGGGGTACTATCAGAGGTTTGTACCCCCCTTTAGCTCCCTAGCTGCCCCCATCACAGAGCTAGGTAAGAAGGGGAAGCCAGACGAGGCAGTCTGGACCGAGCAGGGCCAGAGGGCTCTCTGTGCACTGAAGGAGGCTCTAATCCAGGGGCCGATAAATCGAGTAAACCCAGACCGGGCCAAGCCCTGTACAGTGTTCACCGAAGCCTCAGACACAGGGCTGGGCGTGGTGCTGATGCAGGCCTATGCGAAGTGGGGGAGACACCCCATCGGGTATCTGAGCAAGGAACTGCTGCCCTGGAGGCAGAACGCTCAGGCCATAGAGAGGGAATGCCTGGCCATGGTGCAGGCCCTTAAGAAGCAGCACCCGGATCTATTTGGGTGGCGCTTTACGGTCTATAGTCACCACCTCGCCCCGACGTGGCTGCATCCAGGAAAAGGGGCCGATGCCGAGCGGCTGGTGACAGAGACACGTGGTCAGAGAGGGGACCAGATCAAGAGGGAGGCTCTTAACCAAGAGAGCCCGAATTACAGCCCTCCAGACTGGAGCGCTGGGAAAAGACCTGATCTCAGCTTGAACCCCAGGGGTTTTGGGATGGAAAAAGGGCACGGGCCACATAAACCTTCCCACATGCGGCCTGCGGGTGCCATCAAGCCCACCCAACCTAAGGGAGCACGTGGAACTGGAACGGCCTGGTGTGACCAGGTTCGAACTTCCCCAGGTCACTGGCTAAAGTGACCCCGCTCAGTTCGGTCTCGAAGGGGGGAGAGATGTGACGAACTAGGACTGTTGTTAAGGTTTCCCTGAGTACTGTGTGGGTGCCTCGGTTTCCCCTATGCAGTGCTTGAGTATCTAGGTGGTGGGACAATGGTGCATGATTGTTACAAAGCCCTAGAAGGCAGGGGTGGGCAGAGGCCTGGACACAGAGAATGGCCCTGTCTCCTGGCAACAGATGGCCCGGCCCCTCCCCTGCAAAGGTGAGAGATGAAGGTGTTGGAACAAAGGGATCAGGTGACCTCCTGGCCCGGGAAGGAGACAAAGGGGGAGGAGGGGCTGGAGAGTTTCAGTTTGGAGCTGGCCGGAGAAGAGGGGAGAGAGGCAGACAGGGTCTGGCCTCCCTGCCCCGTTTGGAGCTGTGGGGTGAAATGCAGGGAGCCCCCAGGCTGGGGTCTAAGCTCCCTGCCCCCCGGAAGGGCCCGACTGAGGGGTCCTGGATGTACTGACAAGCTCTGTTTGGACTGTGTTCCTGGCATCTCTAATAAACCGTCTGTTCTACTGGCTGGCTGAGACTCCCAGTGAATCCGGGGAAGAGGGGTGCAGGGCCGGACTCCCCCACACTCCGTGACACCCTGACAGGAAGTTTTTCCTAGTGTCCAACCTAAACCTCCCTTGCTGCAATTTAAGCCCATTGCTTCTTGTCCTAGCCTCAGGGATGTGGAAGTCAGTAGAGGGAATTTGGATGCAAGCCTCTATATGAGCAAGAGTCAGGCTAACTCTAGCTGTAATAATGCGAGATTTGTAGAAGCAGGGCTCACGTCAGAAGCAGGTGAAAAGGCAGCAGAGTAGAGTCAGCGTGACCCAACCTTGAGATAGCTATGTTTTGAGAACAGAAGTGAGAAAATACAGGAATGGGCAAGACATAATATAAACAAACTGTTGATCATTACTGTATGTAACAAAAGTATAAATGCTTGCCTTAATTGTTTATCTTTTGAGAGACCTGCCTAGGAGGGGGAAACCCTGTGTCCTAGTGCACTCTCTCCCTCTGTGCAATTGCTTGAGTTAATAAAATGTATCTGCCTTGCTGCACCCAAAGAAAGAGTGAGAACTCTGTTTTTCTCCGACAGGGATTAAGGAGAGCAATTTTTCTCCTGCCTCCTTGTAACAACCTTTTATGTACTTGAAAACTGTTATGTCTGAGGCCTGGTCTACACTGGGGGGGGGATCGATCTAAGATACGCAACTTCAGCTACGAGCATAGCATAGCTGAAGTCGACGTATCTTAGATTGAATTAAAATTACTTACTTCGGGTCCATGCGGCACAGGCTCGCTCCCCCATCGACTCCGCTTACTCCTCGTGCCGAGCTGGCGTTCCGGAGTCGACGGGGAGCGCTTCTGGGATCAATTTATCGCGTCTACATGAGACGCAATAAATTGATCCCAGAAGATCGATCTCTACCCGCCGAATCGGGCGGGTAGTGTAGACGTACCCTTAGAATCATAGAATATCAGGGTTGGACAGGACCTCAGGAAGTCATCTAGTCCAATCCCCTGCTCAAAACAGGACCAACCCCAACTAAATCATCCCAGCCAGGGCTTTGTCAAGCCTGACCTTAAAAACCTCTAAGGAAGGAGATTCCACCACCTCCCTAGGTAACCCATTCCAGTGCTTCACCACCCTACTAGTGAAAAAGGTTTTCCTAATATCCAACTTAAACCTCCTCCACTGAAACTTGAGACAATTACTCCTGGTTCTGTCATCTGGTACCACTGAGAACAGTCTAGATCCATCCTCTTTGGAACCCCCTTTCAGGTAGTTGGAAAGTAGCTATCAAATCCCCCCTCATTCTTCTCTTCTGCAGGCTAAACAATCCCAGATCCCTCAGCCTCTCCTCATAAGTCATGTGCTCCAGCCCCCTAATCATTTTTGTTGCCCTCCGTTGGACTCTTTCCAATTTATCCACATCCTTCTTGTAGCGTGGGGCCCAAAACTGGACACAGTACTCCAAATGAGGCCTCACCAGTGCCGAATAGAGGGGAACAATCACGTCCCTCGATCTGCTGGAAATGCCCCTACTTATACAGCCCAAAATGCTGTTAGCCTTCTTGGCAACAAGGGCACACTGTTGACTCATGTCCCCCTCAGTCTTCTCTTCTCCAGCCTCAACAAACCCAATATTTTCAATCTTCCCTCATAGGTCATGTTTTCATAGATTCTTAGATTCATAGATTCTAGGGCTGGAAGGGACCTCGAGAGGTCATCTAGTCCAGCCCCCTGCCCTCATGGCAGGACCAAATACTGTCTAGAGCATCCCTGATAGACATTTATCTAACCTACTCTTAAATATCTCCAGAGATGGAGATTCCACAACCTCCCTGGGCAGTTTATTCCAGTGTTTAACCACCCTGACAGTTAGGAACTTTTTCCTAATGTCCAACCTAAACCTCCCTTGTTGCAGTTTAAGCCCATTGCTTAAGCCCATTTCTAGACCTTTCATCATTTTTGTTGCTTTTCTCTGGACTCTCTCCATTTTGGCCACATCTTTCCTGAAATGTGGCTCTCAGAACTGGACACAATACTCCGGTTGAGGTCTAATCAGCGTGGAGTAGAGTGGAAGAATGACTTCTCGTGTTTTGCTTACAACACTCCTGCTAATACAGCCCAGAATGAGGTTTGCTTTTTTTGCAACAGCGTTACACTCAGTAGCGTAGCCGGGGGGGAGCAGGGGAAGCGGCTGCTCCCCCTGTAAGCAGAAGCGGCGCCTTTTTTTAGCAGCACTAAAAAAAGGCGCCGCTTCTTTTTAAGCGCCGCTTCTTGCACTCACCCGGTGGCGCTCCGGGTCTTCGGCGGCATTTCGGCGGTGGGTACCACCGAAGACCTGGCGTGAGTGAGGATCCACCGCCGAAGTGCCGCCGAAGACCTGGAGCGCCGCCGGGTAAGTATAGGGGGAGGCGCCTTTTTATAGCGCCGCTCCCCCTGCGCTCCGGACCTGGCTGCGCTACTGGTTACACTGCTGACTCATATTTAGCTTGTGATCCACTATGACCCCCCAGATCCCTTTCCGCAGTACTCCTTCCTAAGCAGTCATTTCCCATTGTGTGTGTGTGCAACTGATTGTTCCTTCCTAAGTGGAGTACTTCGCATTTGTCCTTATTGAATTTCATCCTATTGACTTCAGACCATTTCTCCAGTCTGTCCAGATCATTTTGAATTTTAATCCTATCCTCCTAAGCACTTGCAACTCCTCTCAGCTTGGTATCGTCCGCAAACGTTATAAGTGTACTCTCTGTGCCATTATCTAAATCACTGATGAAGATATTGAACAGAACTGGGCCCAGAACTGATCCCTGTGGGACCCCACTTGTTATGCCCTTCCAGCATGACTGTGAACCACGGATAACTACTCTCTGGGAATGATTTTCCAACCAGTTATGCATCCACCTTATAGTAGCTCCATCTAGGTTGCATTTCCCTAGTTTGTTTATGAGAAGGTCATGTGAGACAGTAATAAAAGCCTTACTAAAGTCAAGATATACCACATCTACTGCTTCCTCCCTAGCCACAAGGCTAAACTCTGTCACAGAAAGCTATCAGGTTGGTTTGACACAATTTGTTCTTGACAAATCCATGCTGACTGTTATTTATCACCTTATTATCTTCTCGGTGTTTGCACATTGATTGCTTAATTATTTGCTCCATTATCTTTCCGGGTACAGAAGTTAAGCTGACTGGTCTGTAATTCCCCATGTTGTCCTTATTCCCATTTTTTTAGATGAGCACTAGATTTGCTCTTTTCCAGTCCTCTGGAATCTCTCCCATCTTCCAGGACTTTTTGAAGATAATCGCTAATGGCTCAGATACCTCCTCAGTCAGCTCCTTGAGTATTCTAGGATGTAGTTCATCAGGCCCTGGTGACCTGCAGACATCTAACGTGTCTAAGTAATTTTTAACTTGTTCTTAGCAATATTCCACTTTAGGGAATTGTAGGGATACAGTGAACAGGGCTCAATGGGTTAGCTATGACTGAGTATGGGGTTGCTGCAGCCCTTCATTCTACTTCTTGTTGATGGAGGAGAAGTTTCAGCTGAACATTAAATGTGCTGTGATCTTCGTATACCTGCAGTACTCGAGAGACTGGAGGAAGGGGAGGGGAAAGGATCATGCTTTTTAAAAGAAAGCCTTTGGAGCGTGGGGTTAAATAACATTTGTCACTGATTCCTGTGCTTCTGAGCCATTCAGAGCCAGGCGGAAAGGAAGTAGAGACTGTAAGGATGCTGCCTCTGGCGGGACACAACTGAGAGTGCCCATACAGGACAAATTGCTTAGAGCAGGGCAGTTACAGCACAAGGCTGGGGTTTCTCCACTTCTAAGGCAAACCAAACCAGCCAGACAGAGAGGACTTGGTTTTACCCCACTGGCTAAGCACAAGTCACCCCCAAGCAATTCCCTTAGATACTCCAGTTTCCCAGTATCACCACTAGCACCACTCCTTATGGGGATGACTGGTTATGAAAACCAATGCTCCAGTAAAAGGAAAAAGAGGTTCTCCCGATCCCAAAGGCCCAAGCCCCAGACCCAGGTCAATCTACAAATCAGATCTTACCCACAAATCACGCTGTTACCAATCCTTTAGAATCTAAAATCTAAAGGTTTATTCATAAAAGGAAAAAGATATAGATGAGAGCTAAAACTGGTTACATGGAATCAATTACATCCAGTAATGGCAAAGTTCTTGGTTCAGGCTTGTAGCGGTGATGGAATACACTGCAGGTTCAAATCAAGTCTCTGGAGTACAGCCACAGCTGGGATGGGTCATTCAGTCCTTTGTTCAGAGCTTCAGTGTAGCAAAGTTACCCCGTTTCGCACGCCACCGCTGCTCAGCTTCTCCCCCTCCCTCCCAGGCTTTCAAGCCTGGGAGGGAGGGGGAGAAGCTGAGTGTCCCCCTCCCTCCCAGGCTTACCACGCACGAAACAGCTGTTCCACACGCCGCCGCTCGGCTTCTCCCCCTCCCTCCCAGGCTTAAGCAAGCTTGGGAGGGAGGGAGAGAAGCCGAGTGGCGGCGGCGTGTGAAACAAGCCTGGGAGGGAGGGGGAGAAGCCGAGCGGCGGCGGCACAGAGCAGAGGTGAGCTGGGGTGGCAGGGGCACATTTCTAGGGGCGGCATAGCTGGTGCCAGAATGCTGCCCCTAGAAATGTGCTGCCCCAAGCACCAGCTTGTTTTGCTGGTGCCTAGAGCCGGCCTTGGAGGCTTGGTCCTTTGGGATCGGGAGAACCTTTTTTCTTTTACTGGAGTATTGGTTTTCATGACCGTTTGTCCCCATAACGAGTGGCACTGGTGGTGAGACTGGGAAACTGGAGTGTCTAAGGGAATTGCTTGGGATAACTTGTGGGTAGCCAGTGGGGTAAAACCAAAGTCTCCTCTGTCTGGCTGGTTTGCTTTGCCTTAGAGGTGGAAAAACCCCAGCCTTGGGCTGTAACTGCCCTGCTTGAAGCAATTTGTCCTGAATTGACACTCTCAGTTGGGTCCCGCCAGAACCAGCATCGTTACATGAACCATCTGCCAACCCTCAACCGGGATACAAGTAACAGTGTCGGGGGTTGGTTTGGAATGCGATTGTCGTCTCAGAGCTTTGTTGCTAATGTAGACAAACTCCTGCTGGGGGCCTGTAGCTTTAAAAAAAAAATCAAATCCGTACTAGGTATCTAGTGAAAGCTCCTGTTTGTTCTTCCATGTACGCACCAAAGTGTTAATAACAAAAGTTTGTTTCAATAAACAGCTTGGGTTACTTTGGGGCTAGTGTTTAAGTGACTTCGGGCTAGTTTAACGCAGGAGAAATCTGGCCACTCCCTCAGGGGGGTCCTCGAGTCAGGCTGCCTTTGCCTTGGCCTAGACTTGTTGCTCCCCAGATTTCTCTGCCCCTAGCGGGACGGAGCAGGGAGCTTCCGGTGGGACGGTCTGTGGCTCTTGGTCCAACTCTAGTCGTGCCTGTAATTTGTCTAAAGGGAGGGCCCAGGGTACAGGGGCCATCTCCACAACAGTGAAATAAAGTGAACATTGGTATTTACCAGCAGCTCGTGCTGCCGTGTTAGCGCCGCGGGAGGAGCCCGAACCTGGCGGCTGCTGGCCTTGGTGTGGTGACATTCCGCCCTGAGCTCGCTCTCGGGCCGGGCTGGCTTTGGGCGTGAGGCTTTTCCCTTTACTTCCTTGTTTGGAAAACGAGAGGGAAAGTGGAAGTAGTGGCAGCAGCGGCGGAGGTGCAGGGCCGCGGTGCTGGGCACCGCAGCGAGGCAGGACTGCAGGGAACTCGGCAGCAGAGCAGAGCTGGGCTCTGTCCCTGCCCCGTCGGGCTGCAGTTCAGTTTTTGCTCCTGCTGGCATCGGCCATTAACTACTGTGGACTCAAGCCCCTGATTTCACTGCACCCCCAGCAGACCTGGGGAGTGTGGCGGAGCCAGCCTGCACCAGCCGCTCGGACAGGACTGAGCTGCCCTGCTCATCCCCAGGGCGGGGCGGGAGGGGTGTGGTTCACTGTTGTTTGCACTGCACTAGCACCTAAGAGGCCACAACCCAGACCAGGGCCCCAAAGAGCTCACAGCCTGAGACACGGGACAGGAAGGGAAACTGAGGCATGGGCATGGCTGCACAGGCGGCGCTAGGACCCCGCGGGCGCCGGTCCGCTCGGGCAGTGCAGGAAATCGAAACCGAGCACGAGGAGCCCGGCCGGGGGCGGGGCTCTGAGGGGGCGTGGGCGGCGCACGGGGCGGGGACTCAGGCTTGGCATGCGCAGAAGCAGCCCCGCGTGACTACAAGCCCCAGAATCCCCTTCGCCGCGATTCGGTCCGAGGCGCAGCCGATTGGGCCCCAGCCTCCGGGTGCTCGCCTCTTCCCCCGCCCCCCCTGGGCAACCGCAGCCACCGATTGGCCAGAGAGCGTGTCAGTCTGGCGTGGAGCGGGGCGGACCCCCGTGCCCGCAGGGACCCGCGTGGCGGCGGCGAGAAGGCTGAGGTCTGATGGCGCCGGGGACAGGCAAGGCGGGGCGGGGCTCGCGCCGGCCCGCGGGGGACACGCAGCGGGGCCGCGCCGCCGGGCGAGGGAGCCCGGACTCCTGGGTCCCATTGGCGGCCCCGGCTGCACCCGGCGGGGGGGTCCCGTGTCCAGCTCCTTCCTTGGCCCCCGCCAGCCTGGGGCCGGGCCGGCCTGGGGCGCGGGAGCCGAGCCCAGCCCTTCCAGGGGCGCGCGGGGGCTGGGCCGCTTGGGGGGCGGGGGGGACTGTCCTGGCGTATCCGCCCCACCCCGGTGCGCTGGGCTGGCGAAGGGATCCGAGTCCCCGCTCCCCAGAGCCGGCCTGACCCCGGGGGCTCCCCTCCCGGGCGGCAGAGTCCGCGGAACCCCCGCAGGCTGGGCCCCGGGTTCCGGGGGGGCTCGGCCCCCCAACCCTGTCGTGGTCCCTCAGGGCAGGGGCGAGGGTGTCCCCACTCCGGGGGGGGCTCTGCTCTGGACGCTTCCCGGACCCGCTGAGCATCACAGACCGTCCAAAGCCGAGACAGCGTGTGAAACAGCAACCGCCGGGAAAACCAGGGGAAACGGGAAAGGGGCCAGGCGGCCCGGGCGCCCCGCTCTGCGGCCCCGGGGGAGAGGCGGCCCCGGGCGCCCCGCTCTGCGGCCCCGGGCGCCCCGCTCTGCGGCCCCGGGCGCCCCGCTCTGCGGCCCCGGGGGAGAGGCGGGCCCGGGCGCCCCGCTCTGCGGCCCCGGGCGCCCCGCTCTGCGGCCCCGGGGGAGAGGCGGGCCCGGGCGCCCCGCTCTGCGGCCCCGGGGGAGAGGCGGCCCCGGGCGCCCCGCTCTGCGGCCCCGGGCGCCCCGCTCTGCAGCCCCGGGCGCCCCGCTCTGCGGCCCCGGGCGCCCCGCTCTGCGGCCCCGGGGGAGAGGCGGCCCGGGCGCCCCGCTCTGCGGCCCCGGGGGAGAGGCGGCCCCGGGCGCCCCGCTCTGCGGCCCCGGGGGAGAGGCGGGCCCGGGCGCCCCGCTCTGCGGCCCCGGGGGAGAGGCGGGCCCGGGCGCCCCGCTCTGCGGCCCCGGGGGAGAGGCGGGCCCGGGCGCCCCGCTCTGCGGCCCCGGGCGCCCCGCTCTGCGGCCCCGGGCGCCCCGCTCTGCGGCCCCGGGCGCCCCGCTCTGCGGCCCCGGGGGAGAGGCGGCCCCGGGCGCCCCGCTCTGCGGCCCCGGGCGCCCCGCTCTGCGGCCCCGGGGGAGAGGCGGCCCCGGGCGCCCCGCTCTGCGGCCCCGGGCGCCCCGCTCTGCGGCCCCGGGCGCCCCGCTCTGCGGCCCCGGGGGAGAGGCGGCCCCGGGCGCCCCGCTCTGCGGCCCCGGGCGCCCCGCTCTGCGGCCCCGGGCGCCCCGCTCTGCGGCCCCGGGGGAGAGGCGGCCCCGGGCGCCCCGCTCTGCGGCCCCGGGCGCCCCGCTCTGCGGCCCCGGGCGCCCCGCTCTGCGGCCCCGGGCGCCCCGCTCTGCAGCCCCGGGGGAGAGGCGGCCCCGGGCGCCCCGCTCTGCGGCCCCGGGCGCCCCGCTCTGCGGCCCCGGGCGCCCCGCTCTGCGGCCCCGGGCCCCCCGCTCTGCGGCCCCGGGGGAGAGGCGGCCCCGGGCGCCCCGCTCTGCGGCCCCGGGCCCCCCGCTCTGCGGCCCCGGGGGAGAGGCGGCCCCGGGCGCCCCGCTCTGCAGCCCCGGGCGCCCCGCTCTGCGGCCCCGGGCGAGAGGCGGCCCCGGGCGCCCCGCTCTGCGGCCCCGGGCGAGAGGCGGCCCCGGGCGCCCCGCTCTGCGGCCCCGGGCGAGAGGCGGCCCCGGGCGCCCCGCTCTGCGGCCCCGGGCGCCCCGCTCTGCGGCCCCGGGGGAGAGGCGGCCCCGGGCGCCCCGCTCTGCGGCCCCGGGCGCCCCGCTCTGCGGCCCCGGGCCCCCCGCTCTGCGGCCCCGGGCCCCCCGCTCTGCGGCCCCGGGGGAGAGGCGGCCCCGGGCGCCCTGCTCTGCGGCCCCGGGCGCCCCGCTCTGCGGCCCCGGGCGAGAGGCGGCCCCGGGCGCCCCGCTCTGCGGCCCCGGGCGAGAGGCGGCCCCGGGCGCCCCGCTCTGCGGCCCCGGGCGAGAGGCGGCCCCGGGCGCCCCGCTCTGCGGCCCCGGGCGCCCCGCTCTGCGGCCCCGGGCGCCCCGCTCTGCGGCCCCGGGGGAGAGGCGGCCCCGGGCGCCCCGCTCTGCGGCCCCGGGCGCCCCGCTCTGCGGCCCCGGGCGCCCCGCTCTGCGGCCCCGGGCCCCCCGCTCTGCGGCCCCGGGGGAGAGGCGGCCCCGGGCGCCCCGCTCTGCGGCCCCGGGCGAGAGGCGGCCCCGGGCGCCCCGCTCTGCGGCCCCGGGCGAGAGGCGGCCCCGGGCGAGAGGCGGCCCCGGGCGCCCCGCTCTGCGGCCCCGGGCGCCCCGCTCTGCGGCCCCGGGCGCCCCGCTCTGCGGCCCCGGGGGAGAGGCGGCCCCGGGCGCCCCGCTCTGCGGCCCCGGGGGAGAGGCGCCCCCGGGGGCCCCGCTCTGCGGCCCCGGGGGAGAGGCGCCCCCGGGGGCCCCGCTCTGCGGCCCCGGGGGAGAGGCGCCCCGCTCTGCGGCCCCGGGGGAGAGGCGCCCCGCTCTGCGGCCCCGGGGGAGAGGCGCCCCCGGGGGCCCCGCTCTGCGGCCCCGGGGGAGAGGCGCCCCCGGGGGCCCCGCTCTGCGGCCCCGGGGGAGAGGCGGGCCCGGGCGCCCCGCTCTGCGGCCCCGGGGGAGAGGCGGCCCGCTCTGCGGCCCTGGGGGAGAGGCGGCCCGGGCGCCCCGCTCTGCGGCCCCGGGGACATCACAGCCAGCGGCTCTGGACTGTCCGGGCAGTTCACAGTCCGTCCCTCACATGTCCCAGGCCGTGCTGCAGGGATGCTGCGGGTTGGCCCCCCGGGACCATGTCTACACTGGCATGTTACAGCGCTGCAGCTGTCTCGCTCCGGGGTGTGAAAAAACACCCCCCTGAGCACAGCGAGTTTCAGCGCCAGTGTAGACAGTGCCCCGGCGGCGGGAGCTGCGCCCCTCGTGGGGGTGGGGTTTTTAGAGCGCTGCGACCACGCAAGCCACGTTAACGTGTTGGCAGTGTAGACTAGCCCTTGCTCTGGCAGTGGCCACAGGCCCTCAGGTTCTAGGTGGCAGGACCCTTTTTCCCCCATTGGGGTTACAATCCCTCCCTCCCCCCGAAGTCTGGCCTGCAAGGCCTCTTGGATGGGGGCATGCCCCTGTGCCGGGCTCGCTGCCCAGGGTATCCCCCTTCCTAGCTTCCCACTGCTCCCGACTGCTCCAGCCCCAGCCCTGCCGCTGCTCTGCCTCCAGCTCCCTGGGCTTAGCTTCTGGCCCCTCTGGCTGCTCAGCTCTGCTCCCGGCACGGATCTGCTTCCTGGGCTGGTTCTCTCTGGCCGGCGTGGCTCTGCTCCCCGGCTCAGCTCAGGCTCCTGCTCTCTCCTTAGCTCATAGACTCATAGACTTTAAGGTCAGAAGGGACCATTATGATCATCTAGTCTGACCTCCTGCACAATGCAGGCCACAGAATCTCACCCACCCACTCCTGGAATAATCCTCTCACCTATGTCTCAGCTATTGAAGTCCTCAAATCATGGTTTAACGACTTCAAGATGCAGAGAATCCTCCAGCAAGTGACCCGTGCCCCATGCTGCAGAGGAAGGAGAAAAACCTCCAGGGCCTCTGCCAATCTACCCTGGAGGAAAATTCCTTCCCGACCCCAAATATGGCGATCAGCTGAACCCCGAGCATGTGGGCAAGACTCACCAGCCAGACACCCAGGAAAAAGTTCTCTGTAGTAACTTCTAACATCCCATCATTGACCATTGGTCCTATTTACCACTGATGGCAATTAATTGACCTTTGACTAAGATCATGTTATCCCATCAAACCATCCCCTCCATAAACGTATCTAGCTTAATCTTGAAGCCAGTTAGGTCTTTTGCCCCCACTGCTTCCCTTGGAAGGCTGTTCCAGAACTTCACTCCTCTGATGGTTAGAAACCTTCGTCTAATTTCAAGTCTAAACTTCCTGATGGCCAGTTTATATCTATTTGTTCTTGTGTCCACATTGGTACTGAGCTAAAATAATTCCTCTCCCTCCCTGGTATTTATCCCTCTGATATATTTAAAGAGAGCAAGCATATCTCCCCTCAGCCTTCTTTTGGTTAAGGTAAACAAACCAAGCTCCTTGAGTCTCCTTTCATACGACAGGTTTTCCATTCCTCGGATCATCCTAGTGGCCCTTCTTTGTACCTGTTCCAGTTTGAATTCATCCTTCTTAAACATGGGAGACCAGAACTGCACACAGTATTCCAAATGAGGTCTTACCAATGCCTTGTATAACGGTACTAACACCTCCTTATCTCTACTAGAAATACCTCACCTAATGCATCCCAAGACCGCATTAGCTTTTTTCACGGCCACATCACATTGGCGACTCATAGTCATCCTGTGATCAACCAGGACTCCGAGGTCCTTCTCCTCTTCCGTTACTTCCAACTGATGCGTCCCCAGCTTATAACTAAAATTCTTGTTATTAATCCCTAAATGCATAACCTTACACTTCTCACTATTAAATTTCATCCTATTACTATTACTCCAGTTTACAAGGTCATCCAGATCTTCCTGTAGGATATCCCGATCCTTTTCTGAATTGGCAATACCTCCCAACTTTGTGTCATCTGCAAACTTTATTAGCACACTCCCACTTTTGGTGCCGAGGTCAGTAATAAAAAGATTAAATAAAATTGGTCCCAAAACTGAACCTTGAGGAACTCCACTAGTAACCTCCCTCCAACCTGACAGTTCACCTTTCAGTATGACCCGCTGTAGTCTCCCCTTTAACCAGTTCCTTATCCACCTCTCAATTTTCATATTGATCCCCATCTTTTCCAATTTAACCGATAATTCCTCATGTGGTACTGTATCAAATGCCTTACTGAAATCGAGGTAGATTAGATCCACTACGTTTCCTTTATCTAAAAAATCTGTTACTTTCTCAAAGAAGGAGATCAAGTTGGTTTGGCACGATCTACCTTTTGTAAAACCATGCTGTAATTTGTCCCAATTGCCATTGACCTCAAGGTCCTTAACTACTTTCTCCTTCAAAATTTTTTCCAAGACCTTGCATACTACAGATGTCAAACTAACAGGCCTGTAGTTACCCGGGTCACTTTTTTCCCCTTTCTTAAAAATAGGAACTATATTAGCTATTCTCCAGTCAAACGGTACAACCCCTGAGTTTAGAGATTCATTAAATTTTTTTGCTAATGGGCTTGCAATTTCATGTGCCAGTTCCTTGCTCTGCTGTGGCCAAGGCAATTCCAGCTCACAGGGAAGATGGGAGGACCCCCTGGCCTCCTGACTCCCTCATTAGCCTGCCCGGCCTGTCAGTCAGGCTGACCTGGAGTGTTGGCCTCTCCCCGTTGTTCCTGGGGACCCAGTCTCCGGGTCCACCCTTCCCCTTCGTTTTGGTACTGGGAGCTAGCAACCAAAACCCCGACGGAGTGTTAGTGATGGGCCAACAGTCCCCTTCCACCCACCTGACAGGTCCCTCTGTCTGCAGGGCGGCGTCTCCAGGCCTCCTGCCCCAGCATGGACGAGGAGCAGGCCAGAGAGCTGCTGGGGTTTCTCCGCCTGGACACCCGGCCTGATCTAAAGGGCCAGGCCACAGGCTACATCCTGGGGCTGACGGGCAGCGTGGAGGGGCGGACGCTGCTGGCAGGCAGGCCGGATTTCCTGGAGGCTCTGCTGCTGCTGACGGGTGACCGCTCCTTGGCCGTGGTGAAGGACAGTTACCACTCGCTCATCAACCTGTCTGTGGCCGCGGCCACCCACGGGGCCCTGGCCAAGGAGCTGCCGGTGCTGCTGCACCACCTGCTGGACCCGGGCTACGCCTTCGCCGACCAGGTCTGCACCCTCCTCTCCAACCTGTCCCGGGAGGAGGGCACCTGCCGCCAGGTTTTCCAGGCCATGCAGGAGGAGGGGCTGGGGCTGGCCCGGGCTGTGGAGGCGTTCTGCACCGAAGGCTACAACAAGAAGGCAGCCCTGCACTACCTGGGCCCCCTGCTCTCCAATCTGACTCAGCTGCCGGAGACCCGGGAGTTCCTGCTGGACAGGTCCAGGTGGGTGCCGGCGCTCTTGGAACTGGCCTGCGAGCTGGGAACGTGGCAGCGGGCGGGGGGATGCGTGGGGTCAGGGCTGCCCCGGGTCAGTCCATTGGTGCAAAGGAGAGACAAGGCTGGTGGGAGGTCGTCTCTTCTGCCGGCGAGAAGCTCTGGGCAGCTCGAAAGCGGGTCTCTCTCCCCAGTCGAAGCTATTCCCTCCCCCACCTTGTGTCTCTCGTGTCCTGGGACTGACGCGGCTTCCACAGCACTGCAGTGCCCGTCTCCAGCAGTGCCCTGGGGCATGCGCACCCCATCTCTGACAAGGGCCCCTTCTCTGCCCAGGTGTGTGGTGCAGAGGCTGCTGCCTTACACGCAGTACGAGGCCTCCGCCATCCGCCGAGGGGGGGTGATCGGGACGCTCCGGAACTGCTGCTTCGAGTACAGTGAGTGTTTTGCATTTCGGGGGGGGGGGGGGGGGGGGTACTTAGTGTCCCTTGCCCCAGGGATGCTGCTGGCTTCGCTGCCTCGGCCGAGCTTCTTGGTATCAGCTGGTTCCGGAACCAGCCTGTGCCCTAGAGCTCAGGGCTCTGCGCCCCCATGCAGGACCTCTGGCTTCAGTGCCCAGGCCTGGCCTCTGGCTCCCCAGCACAGGGGTTGCATGTCCCTTCCCTCCCCAGAGGACCTGGCTGGGTGTTTTGAGCTTTTGCTCGGCAGCGCCCCTGTGTGGCCCATGACGTTTCCTGTCTGGCTGTTGCCAGGCAGTCTGAGGGGGTCACTGTAGGGCCCCGAAGGGTGCACTCTCCCTGTTACTCCCCCCCCCCGGTGATTTCTGCCCCCTCTTCTAATCCCAGCCTGTTGCGTGGGTGTCTGTTCCCAGAGTCCCATGAGTGGCTGCTAGGCGCCGAGGTGGACCTGCTCCCCTTCCTCCTGCTGCCGTTGGCGGGCCCTGAGGAATTCCCTGAAGAGGAAATGGAAAGTGAGGAGGGGGGATGCTGGGAGGGGGGCTCTGGGGACTAGTGTTGGCGGGGGGGCAGGGGTCTAGCGGTGGCAGAGTTGGGCAGCCAGGAACAAAGAAGTCAGTTATTTTCTGCTCTCATGTCCCCTCTGCCGGGGGGTGGTAAAGTGGGTGTGGGGGGGGAGTTCTGCAGTTTTCTGGCAGGAGCCTGTAGATCCATGTGCCCTGTTAAATCCCCTTCCCTATTCTAACGCCCCTGCCTGGCTCTGCCCCAGGGCTGCCCGTGGACCTGCAGTACCTGCCGCAGGACAAGCAGCGGGAGAAGGACCCTGACATCCGGAAGATGCTGCTGGAGGCCGTCATGTTGGTGGGTCCCGCCCTGTGTGGCTGTAGAACACTGGAGGAGGGGGCAAGGGATCGGGGGGGACGGGGGGGGGGGGGGGGACACAGGCGGCTGGGGCAGAGAGGGTTGCTTTGCAGATGCCCCCTTTCCTGCAGCAGGGCCCCCCCCCCCCCCCCCCCCCCCCGCTGCCCCCTATCCATGCAACCCTCCCTGCTCTGAGGATCCCCAGCCTCACTTACGCTGGAGGCTTAGAACCCCTGCTGTTGCGGGGCGGGAGCCGGCCACTCTCTGATGGGGCTAGGAAGGGGCTTCCCCACAACTGCCCACCGCAGGGTGTGCCTGGCGTCCCTCTGAAACAGCTGGGGCTGGCCGGGCCCACGCTGGCTGTGGCTGGGGCTGACCCGTGGCCTGGCCCCGCCCCCTGGTTTGCTTCCCACGCAGCTCACAGCCACCAAGGCCGGCCGGCAGCGGGTGAAGGAGAAGGGCACCTACCTGGTGGTGCGGGAGCTCCACCAGCGGGAGACGGAGCCCGACGTCCTGGCTGCCTGCGAGAAGCTGATCCAGGTAGGGGCAGAGGCCCATCGTGTCCATGTGGCTCAGCATCTGGAGGGCAGGGGGCATGGGCAAATGGGCCCCACCCAGGTTGGGATCTTTGGGGGGCCCCCCCTCTATTAAACTCCAGGGTGGGGTCCGGTCTCTGCCGGGCCAATGCAGAGAAGCGGGGGCTCGTTGCTGCCGCATGGCTGTGCAGTCGTTGTACTGCACAGCGAGTTCTGCAGGGGGCGCCGCGTCGGGAGCAGGAGGAGACGGGGGGGTCAGTGCGGGTAGGGAGCAGGGCGCTGCCGGCCAGTCCTGGGCCACTCGGGGGCTTGTTTCCCCTCTGAAGCCCTGCGGCTGTGCCCTGAGCAGGTGCTGATCGGGGATGAGCCAGAGGCCGGGATGGAGAACCTGCTGGAGGTGGAGATCCCCGAGGACGTGGAGGAGCGACTGCAGCGCCTGGATCGGGAAGAGGAGCGGCAGCAAGGGCAGCAGGAGACGCAGAGCGAGGGGCCTGGGGCGCAGACGGGGTCCCAGGGGCCATCGAGGTGACTTACTGACCTGCTTGCCCGGCAGCGGGGGGCGCTCGGACTCTGCCCCGCTGAGGGCCGTGACCTGCCGGCCGTCGTGGGAGCCATGCCCAGCCGTCGTGGGAATGGAACCAGATGCAGCCGCCCTTGCCCTTAAACCAGAGGCGAGGCCTGTGGAGACGGCAGCTCCCAGCACAGCCTGGCAGCTCTGGAGCAGTGAGAGGGGCGCTCCTCCCCTTGCGGTTCCTTGCTTCGCTCCAGCCCACATCAGTGGCCACTGCCTGAGCCAGGCGAGATGACTCTGGGGGGTCTCAGCCAGGCTCTGGGGGACCAGGGTACCCCCTTGCACAGTGCAGCAGTGCTGGCAAAGAGGGGCTGCAGGGCACAGTGGGAGGGGCTGCTGCTCCCCGGCTGTGGGGCTGCCCCCTGCAGTCAGCGCGGCTCAGAGGAATGGCGCCAGGCCGCTGTGCCAGCCCCCCGTCTGGTGTCCACACAGGGGAGCCTGGCCTGGTGCCTGTGGGATGCTGATTCCAGCCCTGCTTGGGCGCGGGGTGTGTCTCTAGCGAGGGGGAGATGAACGCTGAGCCCCCGGGAATAGCCGTAACCTGCTCTTTAACTCCAGACGGGGGGAGGATGGGGAGCCAGGGGCTGGGGGGCAGGAGCTGGCAGTGGCTTTGTCCTGGGTCCTGTTCTTAGCTGCTAAATACACTTGAGAGGCCGGACACCCCACGTGTGTTGTCTCCTGCCTGAGAGACCCTGGCGCAGCGGCTCTGTCCCCCAGCATCCAGGCGTGGCCCTGGGGCCTGCAGCCGGCTGGCTGGGAGTCAGCGCTGCCTTGAGCCTGCCCCTGAGGTTGGGGGGCTGCAAAGGCAACATGACCCACCCCGTCGCGCGACGGCCTCAAGTGCAGCTTGGGCAGCATGGAGGGGTGGGCCCCGGCTCAGCTGTCTGGCCGGTGTATGGGAGGAGCTGTGGGGTCTCCTGCCCCTGGCCCCCCAGAAGTCTGGCCAGGCCTAGTGTGTCACTGCTTCTGTCTTGGTGCTGGCAGGGCCCATGTCTCCCTCCAGGGCCTTCTCCCTCTGCCCCAGCAGGGTGATTTCCTCCCCTGGAGCCCCGTTCCGGGGTGCTCATCACCAAGGGATCCGGGCCCCATGGCTGGGTTCCTCTCCCCTCACCCCCTGTGCTCCCCTGTCTATGGCCTGAGCTGCTCCCCGTGCAGACTGTGCCGAGGGCACCAGCCTGGGGCCCCCGGAGAGGGACCGACGGGGGAGGGTGGCTGGAGAAGAAAGGCCCCGTGGGAATGGGAGGGGAGAGGCCTGGGGGAGCAGAGGGTCGTGCGGGAGAGGCAGGGGTGCACAGAAACAAGGAGTCGGGCCTGTGGGAAACAGGTCTGGGGTAAGCCGGGGCTCGGCTGCTGCCGAGTACGGGGCCTAGAGGGAGGCCGGTGGGGGACAGCTGAGAGCCCTGGACTGAATAACATTTAATAGTGGTTGCTGCATCAATCAGTATGGGGCTTGTTTCCGTCGGGGTAGGGCCAAGTGGCCCTGGGTGAGGCCCCCTCTAGTTGGTGATGGGCTCCGGCGGGGGCTTCCGGATCACGGACATGGAGTGGAGGGAGATGACCGGCTTGGAGGAGCCGCTGCCCAGCCCCGCGGCCGCAGCGGGGCTCTTCTCGCCCAGCCGCCGGCTGGCCACGTAGGCGCTGGCCGAGGTGGCTGAGCCAGGCTTGCGGAAGTTGGGGAGGTGGTGGAAGGGCCGGAGGCCGGAGAGCAGGCAGGGCCGGTACAGGGAGAAGCGGGGGCTCCACTCAGCCTGGCACGGCGATGGCAGCTGAAGGAGGCAGCCGGCAGAGATCAGCTCGGGGGCCTTGGCCTCCATCTCGGCTCGGCCAGGGAAGGCATCCTGTGCAGAGGAGGCGCGAGGGCCCCCGAGGGCTTTGGGTCCCTTGGCGGCTCCCTCGGGAGGCTTGGCCGAGCTCTCCAGGTCTGGCAGCAAAGAGACGGAGCCTCCGCTCTCGCCTGCAAAGGAAGCAGCAGGGATAGAGGGGCCGGTGCCATGTTCCCCCGGCCATGGGGCAAGGTCCTGTGGGGGTGTTGAGGGGTGGGGGCTGGTGCCGTGTTCCCCTGGCCGTGGGGCTATGTCCTGGGGGGTGCCCAGGGGAGGGGTGAGCGGGGTACTCCTGGTGCTGCTAGCTGAGGAGCTGTTCGGGGGGGGGGCAGCTCTTTGGGGGTGGGGACACTGCTGTGCAGCAGGGCTCAGTCCAGGTGTGGGGCTGGGGTGCTGCTGGCTCTGGAGGTGGGGGCTGAGCCCCCAAGGGGAGGCTACTCCTGGCCTGGGGCTCCTTGGCTCATCATGGAGCCAGCCCTGGCAAAGCTGCTCCCTGCTGTGCTCAGCCCAGTGCTCTCCCCCCCCCCCCCCGTGCCCCCCAGCTGTGGGGCTGTCCGGGCACGTACCTTGGGCAGACGGCTTCTCCAGGGCCGGGCCGAGCTCCGGGGCCCTGCCCGGGGCGTTCAGCGCCTGGTGGAAGATGGCCGAGGTGGCGGGCAGCATCCAGCAGTGCGTGGCTACCTGCTGCAAGCCCAGCCGGGCCCCGGGCTTCAGCTGCAGCAGGCCTTGGATCAGGTCCTGGCACTCTGGCCACAAAGAGAGGGGCTGGAGACTGATGGCCAGGCCTACCCCACGCATTGGTAGGGCAGCCTCCCCCCCCAACCCTGGCCTGGCTCCCGGAGTGGGGCAGGGTCCCTGGTGCCACATGCAGAGCACTGGGCTCCGTGGTGCCTGGCTTTTCCCTCCTGGCCGGTGGGGCTGCCGGTGTTTGGTATGAGGAGGGGCCGGAGTCGCTCTGGGGCAGGGCTTGTGGGGGGCGGCCCTCGCTCCTCAGCACAAAGCAGGAGCCGTGGGGCAAAGGGGGACGCGGCCCGTTCCCTGCCCCAGCTCCGGCTGATTCTCCACAAAGCCTGACGCTCAGCTGCCGCGCTGCTCTCGTCCCCTTCCCCTCCTGCCCCAGGGTGGCCCCGACCGTGCCTGGCGGCTCGGGCCCAGCTGGGGTAGCAGGGCGTGGGGGTTACCTGGGGAGATGGGCTGCCGGAAGCAGAGGCCCTGTTTGATCATGTGGATCATCTTGTGAGGCTGGCGCTCTTTGAAGGGCAGCTTCCCGGTCACCATGGCATACAGGATCACACCGCTGCGGGAGGAGGCCGGGGTCAGAGGGGCTGGCACCAGGCCCAGCCTCCCGAGGGACAGGGCGTGGGCTGAACGGCCCATGGCAGCTCCTAGCACCTGGTACTCATGGGGCAGCCTGCGCTGCCCTCCCCGGAGCGTACTGGTGAGCATGGTGTGGGCCCCTCTGGGCCCGTCCGTGAGGACAGCAGCTGGCACAGCCCTGGCTACGGAGCGCTACAGCTGCTCCCGCGGTTAGTTCTGGAGCGCCCCGTTCAACCCCCAGGGTGTTGGCCATGGGGGGCCCCTGGTGCTCTCACCCCCCTGCGGGCAGCCTGCTCATCCCCCGCTACACAGTGCTAATGGGCCCCACGATGCAGCCGGCTCCACCCAGCCCCTCATGGTACTCGTGGTGCCCAGGAAGTGACGGACTCCTCTCCCTGCTCCCTCCAGGACGGGGTTCCCGCGGCCCATGTCCCTCCCTGCAGGAGACGCGGCGCTCACAGGCTCCACAGGTCAGCCAGCTCTCCATTGTACTTCTTGCTCATGAGGATTTCGGGAGCCGTGTAGGCCACAGAGCCGCAGAACGTGCTCATCAGGGAATTCTTCAAGGAGTAGCGGTTGGCAAACCCAAAATCTGTAATGCAACGACCCACCGGTGAGATGCCTGCTCGGTGCTCCATGGCCTGGCCCCTGTCGCGATGGGCGCTGTATGGGAACCGAGGGGGACGTGGCATTCCTCCCTCCCCACCCACCGCCAGCCGACCAGGCCAGGGTTCTCACACAGCTCTGCCCACGCCCCGCCTCCAGCCTGAGCTGTCCAGGCTTGGGGCTCTGGAGGAAGTGGCTGGTTCACAGTAGCCAGGGTGATAGGTGGTCTAGGGATCAGGCCCCCAAACTCAGTTTCGGCAGTGACCTAATGGCTGATTTGAATCCAGCTGAAGGACAACAAGCTTCCCCCTCCCCCCCTGGCCTTCAATGCCCCAGATCTTAGGCCCAGATGGTCAGAGGTATTTAGGCACCGAGCTTGCATTGATTTCCGAGGCACCCGGTGAAGCTGCACCCAGAGGAGCAGGTGACTCAAGGGACTGGTCCTAGCGCCAGAGCCTTTCACCTCTGAGGTGACTGGTTGGAACCCAGCCCGCTTGGCAGTGAGGAAAAGGCCCTGATGGCTGCTCGGTGGCCCAGGTGGAAGGAGTTCAGTCCCGTTCCCAGTGGCACATCACAAAGCCAACGTGGCAGCGAGCGCCAGCAGGCACCCTCAGAGGGGAGTCCAGGAGCTGACTGGGCCTGGAGCCTGGACTCCCCTTGCGGGAGACCAAGACTTTACTGTCCTATGGAGCCATGAAACTCAGCTGAGAGGGGGAGACAGGAGTGTAGGAAACAGACCCTTCCCCGGAGATGGACCTAGACTCTGGACCTCCCTGCCAAAGAAACACAAGAGCCGTGCTGCCCCTAGAGCAAAATGGAAAATTCACGGCTGCGACAGCGTCTCTGCACTAAGAGCTGTCCAGGCGGACGCTGTACTGACGCAGGTAGAGCCAGTTCGCAGACAGGCCGGGCACTGCACCCCATCGCTCAGGGGGTACTCGAGCTGGGGGTTACTTGGGTGAGTGTTGGGCAGGGGCCGATGGGCCATGGGGCCATTAAATGAGCATTAAAGGGATGCTGTCAATGGTCACTGAACAACTTGTGTTTCACACCCCCAAATGCCAGCTCGCACGCCTAGGAACAAAGAACGCAGGTCACCCTTGTGGGATGGGGGCTGTGTCCTGGAAGGCAGTGGCGGTGAATAGGACTCAGGGATCACGGTAGGGAACCGACTGAACGTGAGCAACCAGTGCAATGCCGTGTCTGAGAGAGGGAACGTGACCTCAGCTGGCTGAGCAGGAGAAGGTGGACTGGGAGCAGGGAGGGTTTATCTCTGTGTATAGCATGAAAGAGCCCGTCCCTGGACACTCACTTGAACAAAGACTTGGACAAACTGGGAAGGGTTCGGAGAAGAGTTACAAGGATGGGTCGAGGGCTGGAAAACTGGCCGTAGAGTGAGAGTGAAGGAGCTCAGTCTACTGAGTTCACCCCCGAGAAGGTTAGGAGGTGACTTAAGCACAGCCTGTGGGTTCCTCCAAGAGGAAGAGATTTCTGAGAGCAGACATCTCTTGAATCTCGCAGGCAGAGGCAGGACACAGTTTAATGGCTAGCAGATGAAGTGAGACGTTCAGACTAGAAATGAGGTGCACCGTGATGATATTAACCATTGGATCATGGTGGGTTTGCCATTACTTGGGGTCTAGAGTTAGACTCGGAAGATTGCTCTAGCTCCCACATAGGGTGACCAGACGTCCTGATAAAATCGGGACTGTCCCAATTTTTCTTCTTTTGTCCCGTGTCCCGACCAACGCCATTTGTCCCAGTATCCGGGCGGCTTCCGTTTTTTTTGTGGGAGGTTTTTTTTTTTACACTCAACAAGTCTGGCGGCGGGAAGGGAGGGGTTTTTTCCCCCACCCCTCGGACAAGTCCCGATTTTTGGGTCCTTCCATCTGGTCACCCTATTCCCACAGAAGCTATGGGCTGGATGCAGGGATCACCAGGGGAGGGTCTCTGGCCTGTGTTACTCAAGGCTAAATGATCCATCGGGGCCCTTTTGCCTGTGAAACCTGAAATCTAATTGGTTAAGACTTTGAGTTCAAAGCAGTCTGAGGTTCCCCGCAGTCCCCGGCTGACTTCTGTGGCTTTGCAACAAGGTCAAGGTTCTTCCATGTTTGTCTCTCCCTGTTGTGGTGGGAGAGCGGCTGACTCAACACAAAGTGTGATGCTGGCTCTGCATGGAGAGCTGACAAATGCACAAAGGAGACAAACTGCAAAGAGGGAGACCGAGCGCGTGGCTGTCCCTTGTGAAACTCGGCAGGTAGGAACTGAATGGAAGCTGGCTTCCCGTTTGGAGCTGGGGTCCACCCGGTGTCACAAGCAAAGTCACCTCAGTCAAAAGTAACCTACATTCAATGGCCCCTCTTCCTTCTGGGCCTAGCGCCAGGCTGAGCTCCCCAGCACGGAGCGCTGAGCAGCTCAGGGCCGTCTAGCCAGGGCTGGCTGGAGGGAAACAATTCCTGCCCCTGGAAATGGGCAGCGCTCACCTGTCAGCTTAATGAAGCCTCGCTCATCCAGCAGGATATTCTCACATTTCAGGTCTCTGCAGGGAACACAAAGCAGGAGCACCGATGTCACTGGGCGGTGAGATCCCCTGTCCCGCACAGACCTCCGCACAGGCCCGGCCCTGCCCCGGTGAGCCTGCGATGGGCACCCTGAAGTGTTAGTATTGATGTATCTCCCCTCCAATAGCCTGCTGGGGTCAGGTACCCAGCAGTGCTAAGCGTGCCCAGCTGAGGTGGGCAGGGAGGTGGCTCTACCAGCCCTGATCCTGGGGCCATCAGGGGATTAAATGGCTCTAATGATAACTTAGAGTAGCCTAAGGGCTGCTCTAAGTTACACTGGCTGCAGTGGTCCCAGAGGGGATGCTTCACCTGGTGAAGCACTGCGTACTCCAGGCCTGCCCCCTCTTGTGCCTGGTCTGGCCCCCCACTCCCAATGGGCCCCCCATGCTCTGAGGGAGCATATGCTGTGAAACTGACCATGGCAGTGTCACCCCTGCCGAGGTTCCCCAGGGAGGGGGCAGGCAGGGACCCAGTGGGGCCATGAGCTGCCCAGGGGCCCTGCTCAGCAGCCTTTATAGCCTCTGGGTTTTTTAATGATGTTTGTGCTGGAGTGGTGCCGGCAGACCCAGCCCTGGGGACAGTACCGCTGAGCAGGACAAGGCCAGGGTTCAGGAGCTAGCCCGCTTTGGACCCTGGGGCACCAGCTGGATGGAGCCCTGCAGGTCCCCAGCCCACACACAGACCCCGCAGCACATCAGCCAGATGGGACAGGGCGTGAAGTCCATGGGGAGGCCCCATCGGAGCAGGGGGTGAGCGCTGGGACTCCTGGGTTCTCCAGATGCGGGCGGGTGGTGATGAATGCCAGGCATTGCCCGGTCGAGCTGCCTTTGGCAGGGCCCCTGGGGGGGTTGGGTTCCCCGTGCCGGAGCGATGGCACGGACCCCGGCAGCCCCTCCCACCTGTGCACAATGCCCACGTTGTGGCAGTGCGCCACGGCGCTGACGATCTGGCGGAAGAGCCTTCGCGCCTCCTCCTCCTCCAGCCCAGGGCACTCCCTGCGGTCGGAGGTGGCGTTGATGTGCTCCAGCAGGTCGCCGCGGGAGGCCAGCTCCAGCACCAGGTAGGTGCGCCTGCTGTTTCGGTACGTCTCGTACAGCTGGATCTGCCGAGGTGACAGGGCAATCAGAGACGCGCCCGTTCCTGGACAGAGAGCCCCTCCAGTGGCGTGGGGCAGAGGCTCTCCGGGGGGTGGACGGGACCAGGCTAGACAATCCCAGTCCCACCCGGAGGAGTTGCTGTCAGCCCAGGAGGCTGGGTCAGGGAATGGCACCCGGGTGTCCAGCAGGGCAGCGTAGAGCCCTGGCTCCTAGGCAGCCGGGCAGGCTTGGTTAGCGACAGCCCAGGCCTGGGAACCAGACCCAGGTCTCCTGCAAGGCGCTGCGAGGAGTGAGGCCCCAGGCTACCCATGGAGGAAGCATTGCCTGGGCTGGTCCTTTAAGGGAGGCCCCAAAACCTGAGAGGAGCTGGGGGAAGAAGAGACGCAGCAGCTGAGTCCCTAGGCTGAGATTTCCAAGTCTGACTAGGGGATTAGGAGACACAGCTCCACAATTCATTCCACTGGGAGCTGTGTGTCTAACCCCCCTAGTCTGTGCCGGACTTTGCCCGCTTGAGACTCAGAAGCGCTGCAGGAAAGTTGATTAGTACCCTGGTGCGTGGCCGTCGCCCGGAGCAGGCTGAGTGCTCTGCTCTGGTAGGCACAACAAAAGGCTGAGGTAGCAGGGGAAGAAGGGGGACGCAGCTGGGACTCACCACATTGATGTGCTTGTAGGTTGCATTCAGGGAGTAGATTTCTCTCGGGAGGAATTTTCTGGAATATTCCAAGGGGGCTTTGGCTGTGGATATGATCTTTATGGCCACCTGAGAGAGGAGAGGGCAGCTGCTGAGTTGCACGCAGGAGCATGAGAAGCTCCTGTGAGTTTTGCTGGTGCTGAGCCCTCCTGGAGAGAGCGCGGCTCCGTCGGCGCTGGTCCAGGGGGCCATGCGGGCACGCCTAAAGGGGACCCGGACGGGCCCAGCAGAGGAGCAGGCGGGAGGAAGGCCAGGCGGGGAAAGGACCGGTGAGGGTGACCAGATGTACGGCACCAGGCAGAGTGAAATATCTTCTGTCTGAGCCACAGTGGCAGGCGAGTCTGGGAAACCCAAGGGAAGGTGGGGCAGCAGGGGGCTGTCTGAGTGTCTCTTCTGAGTGTCTGGGGGCATCCTCTGCCCATCTGAGCTCTTCATGGGCCTTGTATGAAGCTCAGCACCCCCCAGACACCCTCAGTAACTGCCAGGGCCCCTCTGTCACCCGCCTGCTTTACCCAACCCATGAGAAGAGACAGGGTGAGAACGAATCAACCCAGCAGGCGGGGGTTAAGTCTAAAGGATGAAACCAGAAATGGGGCCAGGTTATAGAGGATCCGCGAAAGCAGCCAGAAGTGGCTGTTCTTTACTGTTCTGGCTCTGACCCAGTCATGGACCGGGACCCCAGTGCGCTAGGCGCTGGCTGGGGGCAGACAGCAGAAAAGGCTTGGGAGATAAAGACAAATTGTTAGCAGCCTAGGAACCCCTCAGGTGCATCTGAGCAAATGAGGGGGACAAAGGGGGAATTCAGAACACAACCGCAGCCAGAGACATGGCCGGGGGACGACAGCGAACCCCACCGTGAGGGCTTATTAACGATCCCACTGACAACGTTCAGCACAGAAAGAGAACAACCCACCCGGGGTCAAATCCTGACCAGGCAGCATGGGGCTCGCCAACACCAACCCCCACCAGCACGGCCGGCGGGGATTGGAACAGGAAGTGGGACTTGGCCCAGCTCAGAAAGCTGATATTGGGGGCTGGGATTTGCCCAGTCTCCCAGCTGCTGTTCCAGGCACCAGATTCCCTTTGGCTTCTCTGAGCCTAAGAAACAGATGGAGCTACCTAGATACATGCCAGCCATCACCCGGCCGGCTTGGCGTGTAGGTTATACCCCCGGCTTCCCAGGGGCTGGCCCCCCGCATGGCTCTGCCAATAGCCCATCCTCCAGGAGCACAGCACTCCTCGCTATCCAGGACCCGGGCTTCTTCTGAGCAACCAGACTGGCTGGTCACATCCCACGGATCAGTGCCCACGAGGGGCTAGGATGAGAGCCCCCAAACTCGCTGTCCTCACCATGGAGTGCCGCTTGCTCCGAAGGTCTGAGGCCAGCTTGTAGTTCTGTCTTAGCTTCTCTTGGGTGGCGTAGCCCAGGTAGACTTTGGAGAAGGCCCCAGAGCCAATCTTCCTGGAGGAGAGGAGGTAGCCATTCTCCTTGCTGTCCCGCACCTGTTCCATGAAAGTCTTCCTGTCGGCCTCTCGCTTAGCGCAGCTTTTCATGGCGCCCAATGGGCATGCTTGGCTCCACCCAGGCTCGCGAAAGAAAGGGCAGCAGAGTGACCCTGCTGGGGCAGGTGAGGGAATGGTGATTGCACTGGGGCTGGAGGGAACGCCACAGGAACCAGAGTCCAAATATGAACATTAGCTCCCCATGAGGGTGAAGGACGAAGGAGAAACGCAAAGCACGGGGGTCTCCTAGCTCGTTGTCCCTCCCATCTTTCAGGTTGGGCCCCGAGGGCTCGGTGGCGCAGGGCAAGGCCACGGGCTCCTCACTGCTGGCGAGATGGAGAAGTGTCCACAGAGATGGGAGAAGGCTGAGTGTTCTAGAGGCAGCATTCTAGAACTGAAGTGTAACAAGCTGTTTTAGAACGTGGACCTCCGGGGCCCCACGCTGCCCTGGCTCTGGAGCATCATGTCCCTTCTAGAGCAATCATCACTCCCTGGCAGGGGGCGGGGTGAGGGGGGTCTGGAGATGGACAGGAATCCCTCCCCCATGGAAATGCAGCCACCTCTGCGCTGGAGCATTGCAGCCAGGTGGGTGATTGGCGCAGCAGGGGAGGGGAAGGGATACTTTCGCCAAGAACTCCAGAATGAATCCCAGGGGATTTTTAATAGCCACATAGAGCCCTCACCTCAGAGAGTTCACACAGTAATGCTCATGGAACTGAATGTATCGGCTACCAGGGAGTTAATGGCAAACCTGATGCTTAAACCACTCATCACTCAGAAGTGTATGGAAGGAGCATGGGGCTAGGACCCAGGTACCCCTTAGCTGGCGCGAAGGACAACTAGTAGAGTCCGTTACTTCTATTTCCGGCTCTCTTATAGACTTGATCTGTGGCCTTGGGCAAGTTTCTGCCTCACATTCCCCATCTGCACAGCGAGGGTGATGATTCTGACTAGCCTGCATCACTGGGCTGTGAGAATTAATTAGTTTGCAAAGTGCCTTGGCTGGATTTCCACCAGTGACCAGGAGGTGGAGGGCTCCAGGCTTCCACGCCATCGAGAAACCTTAAATAGTTTGCTCCTGTGGCCTACAAACCTATCGCATAGGAGTTGACCATAACCCTAAATAACACAATGGGTACTGGATGAGCAAATGAACTAACTGGCTACCCTGTCCATCCAAGGGCTAGTTCTGAAATAACTCGGGAGCAAGCTTCAGGGATTTATTCCTACGTAGCCTGTGGACACATGCGGGAGGGAACTGTGGATTTACTGTTGCACAAATATCAACACAGTGGCTCCCCCAGGGAGTTTGCAATCTGGAACACAAACAAAAAGGCAAGAAGCACTTGGAGACCTGGAAGAAGGAATCAGATCTATTTATTTCAACCCCTTTTCAACCTGAGTGGCTAGTCACCATTCAGGGCCCCAGGCTGGGACGTTCCAGTTGGAAGTAGAAATTGGTGAAGTCTGGTATTTTCTTCACTGCAGTCTTGTTTCTTAACAGGGAATAAGCAAAGTCCTGCTTCTCTGAATGGAGAAGGAAGCAAGAAGAAAAGGAGCAGTTTCTCCCCAGCTTTTTCCAGGGTCACGCTGTGCTCACAGGCTGCTGCTTTCTGCCTCTCCCTCTGTTCTTGCCTGGTCTCCGTTTCTGTGTGTTCACTCACGCACACACCTGGTCACAATCAGATGTGACAGATGCTCCCTAAAAGTGCGGGGGCCACCGGGGCCCGAATCTTGGTCCCACCCCCCATGTTGCCCCTTCCCCCCCAACCCTCTGCCCCCGGGCTGCCCCTTTAGGGTGACCAGATGTCCCAATTTTATAGGGACAGTCCCGATATTTGGGGATTTTTCTTTTATAGGCTCCTATTACCCCCCCACCCCATCCCTATTTTTCACGCTTGCTGTCTGGTCACCCTACACCCCTTCCCCCTGAGCCCCTGCCCTCGCATTGCACCTTCCCCTGAGGCTCTGCCTTCACACTACATCTTCCCCTAAGACCCCGTCCCCCCTCACTTCTCTCTGCCCCCCATCGCTCGTCCTTATGGCCGGTAAAAAGTGCTGGGACCATCGCCCCCTGCCCTCCTTCCCCCCCCCCCCGCCCCCCCGGTCCCAGCCCCTGGTCACACTACCCACTGGACTCCCCTGCCTGCATGGTGCTAGTTTCTGGACAGACTCGAAAAGGCCCTGTGTTAGGTGTGGCCCCTTAACCTCCTCTCCCAACTATTTTAAATGAAGGGCAAATTCACACATCCGTTTGAATGAGGTTTTAACTCAGCCCTTAATGAGGTTTTACCCAGCTCATCCAGCTAGCCAGCCTCCATCGCCCTTGTTACATTGCCAGACAAGCCCCTGTGCGCTTTCTCCCGTGCTGCCCCTCACGCTTGGGAGGACTGGAGCACCCCGTAAACATCCGCAAAAGTGCCTCATTATCCTACTTCAACTCCCCGAAAACTCCCCTTTGCCATGGAGCTTACGTGGAGGGTGGCTCGGCTGCTGGTGTGCTGAGATCACTGCCTGCCAGGCTGATCAATGTCGGCTCCGTGTTTCCTCGTGCTCCCCCCGGCTTGCTCTGTACCCAGCTGCTGTCTTGTCTTATCTTTCCATGTAAGCTCTTTGGGGCAGGGACTGTCCTTTTGCTCTGTATTTGTAAACCGTCACGCACAGCGGGGGTCTGCTCCGTCCCTGGGGCTCCAAGGGGCTATGGGAATACAAATCCCAGGCCTTCCTCGTAATGCTGGCTATCTTCTTAGTGGGGTCACCTTGGGTTTTGGGGCCTTGCAGAGGACATGGATCTCTGCCCTTCTCAGAAGAATGCGCCTGTTAACCTCCCAACGGTGGGGACAGCCTAGATAACACGACCGGTGTTCCTCCGTCTCCAGTGTGGGTCCAGGAGCCTGGCCGTGGGGAGACGGCTGCTCCCCGGCTCAGTGAGAGGAGCTGTCTCCTCTGTGCAGTGCGGGGAAGGCTATCTAGGTTTCTCCAGCAGGCGGCACAGACGCATTTCTCGCACCTCGTTGTAACCAGGCTTCTGTGCATCCCACAGACTCTCCGTTTTATTGCAGCATTTCCCAGCCCTGTCGCTTCTGCAGCGCTGGACCAGGCAGGACGACAAGTGCGGCTGGGAATCTCTCTCTTCTTCCTCCCATCCGCCCGCTCAGGCGCTGCTCCAGACCCAGACAAACTGATGGCAAGAAATGAGGGCTAGCGAAGGAGCATCTTCTCACAGCTGGTGAGTTAGTCCCTTACCTCTGTCCTCTGTCCCAGTACACAGCGAAGCCAAGCTGCTGTTCTCCTTGCTGCAGGGTTGGCTGGGAAGCGGTGGGTAGGAATTGATTTAGTTGGGATAACAAAGTTCACCAAGAGTCAGTGATGGGGAAACCAGACCACAAGGTTACATGTAATCTGCAGGTTACTAGCCAGCTGTAACCCAGTCAGGCTGGAGACCACTGCTTAATGCACACCATGTTCCGTTCGGGATGCTCGCGGGCGGCGCTGGGGCTGTCTCTCCCATTCTTTCACAGCACCGAAGGACTAGCAGGACTGTACACATGCAGTCAGGGAGCGCGTTTTGCAGCTGGCTGTTGTGAAGGGGACAGCGAGTGTTAGGAGCATCTCAGCCAGGGGCAGCGTGTGCTACGGTGGGTGGAATCTGGGTGGACACCACGTGTGATGGCCAAGATTTTAAAGTGACTTCGGGGGGCCCAAATTGAGACTCCTTAAAAGGGCCTGTTTTTCAGAGAGAGGTGCTCAGCATGGTATAAAATCAGGCCTTGAGTTGGGCACCCAAACCCCGAGGCACAGGAAATGGATCTTGGCCGGTACCGGGGTTAGAGTGACCTCCACGACTCAGTCAGCAGGGCACAGGGCGACTGGCAGGGGGGAGAGACAGTCTGGGCGGCAGCAGGGTAACGGGGAGGAAATGGGAAGTTTGATTTCCGTTGGGTTGGCAGGGCAGTGATAGGGAAGAAGGAGAGATTTGGGGCCAGCAGCCATAGGGAGAACTTGGTACTGCGAGATAAAGAAATTCTATTTCTCCTAAACGGGATTAGATTCTCCTGGAGACTGGAAACTGCTTCCTTCTCCGGCCTAGCCCTCTAACATGGGTGGCGTTGCTGCGCTTCCCGCAAGTGGCTTGCGAGACTGGCTTTGGATCCATGTGGAGGCTTTGCACTTCTGGTGCTATCAGACTCATCTACTCATGGGCACAACAATGAATGACTTTGTGGGGTTGTGCCAGGGCCAGCCCTAGGCACAGACAACTGCCTGGTGCCGTGCTCTGAGGGCGCCTGCAGAGCGGCTGTGACGCTGTCTCCAGAAACAGGGCGGGAGCTGGGGGAAGATTCCCACTTCAAGCAGCTGGACTGGATGGAGAGAATGGCTTCCCCGGGCAACCCAGGGCACTGCCTCAAACAGCCAGGCCAGCTTGTATCGCTGCACCCATAGGGCTCTGGGCTGCTGGGGAAGCCATCCTCCTGGCACCTGAGATACGGGGCAGGGGCTTCCAGGTGGAGACACAGTCAGACCAGTTTATTTATGAATGTGTGGGGTGATGATCTCATAACATCATCATAACCCTTTGCCCTGCCACAGCACGTGCTATCCGCGCAGCTCAACCCGCTTCACTAACGTTAACCAGGGCAGCCTCCTAGTTCCCCGTGTGGGAGGCCACTATCCCACAGCTGCAGAGGGCGGGGGACAGAGGGGAGGGTGACTGGCTCGAGATCATGTGGTGAATCGGGGCAGAGCTGGGAACTCAGGTCTCCTGACTCCTGGTCCTGTGGCTTAACCACAAGGTCAGCCTCCCTCAGAAGGACGTGTGTTTTTCCTTAACCAGTGACCCAGCCTCCCAGGTCCTTCTCTGAGGGCTCGCATGGCTCAGGGCCCTTCGGAGCAGGCCTTTCTCACCTCCCAGTCACCACCGTGCTTTGCAGAGCTCGCGGCGCAAGCAAACATCAAGAACAAACACCGCTCTTTGAAAAGGAGACTTGCTCTTTAAATGTTCCCCATTTGACCCTTATTAAAGCTGCTACAGTAACCCCGGTGATGGGCCAGACTCCTGCAGCCGGGACACCGCAGTGTGCTGGGCTCTTACTGTAGAATATGGTGCAGCTGTCAGAGGTTGCTGGCCTGGTCTGAGGGGCAGCGCCCAGCACAGGGCGCGACAAATGCCTGAGCTTTAGTTCTGGCTCTAGGCTCTGGCAAGTCATTTCCCCTCCCTGTGCCTCAGTTTGCTGCTCTGTGAAATGGGGCCGATGACACTTACAGACCTGCCCCTTCGGGGCTATGCTAGGAGGGTTGCTTGTCACTTTAATGGCTGGCAACGAGCTCTGTGGTTGTGAAGGACTAGCCAGGAAGAGCTGACTGCATACTTTTTACAGAGACACTTTTCCTTCACGCTCCCATTTATTAGGAAGGGCAAATTAAGCCACACCAAACAACATCCACCTTTCCCATTGGGCTCCCTCCACAGCACTGCCTCCCTTCCCCCAGGGAGCGCTGCCTCCCCCACAGCCAGCGTGCCCCAGCTGGTTCCCCTTGAAAGCAGTCTCTGCAGCCAGCCCACCTGCTAAACCAGTTCCTGCAGGTGGAGCCGGTGAACAGAGCAGTGCTGGGTGCAGCCAGCCTGTCCCCTGGAAGGTGAGCACCTGGCGTTGAGGGCCTGTGGGGTTGCCAGCAGGACGACTTAAGGGTGATTAGAGGATGTGATCCCCACTGTGGGGGCTTGGAGCCCTGGTGGGGATCATCCCTCTGGAGCCTTTCTCCAAGGGTCCTGCCTTCCTCCTCCCGCTAATACTCAAGTATGGCAAACGGCCTTAGCGCTTTCTGTTCCCCTCAGACCTTGGCTACCTCGGCTGGAGCCTCCTTGTCAGGCACCTCTGTGGCCCCCCCTCCCAGCTGTGTATGGTGTTGTCTGTATAATGCCCTTCCCCACAAACAAATGGGGAAAATCCCCAAAGGAAAACATGGCTGAATTACCCCTTCCTGCTCTCCAATGCACTCCCTGAGCGCAGGGCTATCTCCTTTCCCCAGTGCCCCTTTGGAACAGCTCCCAGGCAAGCACAAGCCGTCTGCCCAGGGCCCTGCAAAGCTGGCTGTGTCTTTGAACCCGTGCCATGCTGTCGCTGTGTGATGGCAGAGATCCTCGCCCGGGTGCGTCCAGCTCGTGTCTGCCTGGCTTTAGCGACTGAGCGGGGACTTCCTGGGCTGGTCTTGCTGCCCCTGGTGACTCGCTGTGGATAAGATGGTGGTTGTGGGGGCCAGGCTGGATTCCAGACAGCAGCAGCCGGACTCAGGGAGGCACTGGCATGTTCGATTTGTTGCTGGTACTGCTCTGGGGGAAAGAAAACACCTGCCCTGTTCGCCGGGGATTGCAGCGCTGAGCCCGGTGCTGGTGGGTGGGGGAAGGAGACGTGCGGTCTCTGGGTGAACAGGGGCCTCGCCTGCTTCTGACTAGGCCCCACGCTCCCCTCTGAGCGGGGCTGGGAGGTGATGCCAGGGGAAGAGCGGCACCGTGCCCGGGGGGGCCAAGGCGCGGTGCCAGGCCAGCAGGCCCACGCTCCATGCGTGTACGGCGGCGTGACTGACGGGCGCTGACCAGGGTGTGACGTGGCTCCCCAGAGCTGCACTGCCGGGGTGGCGTCCACTGTGGGTGGAGCCTGCGGTGGGTGCCCTGTTCCCCCCTGGGGCTGGGTTTGGGGGGCACCTTCTGGGGGTGTGTGGGTGTCTCCCCCAGAGCGTAGTGGGGGGAGAGCCCCAGAATGGGGGAGGGAGGTCTCCTGCAGGGGCTTGGGGGCTGGGGGAAGAGCCCCCTGCATGGGGGAGGGGGTCTCCTGCATGGGAGGTAGGAGTTGGGAGGAGAGCCCCGCATGGGGGGAGGGGGTCTCCTGCTGGGGGTTGGGGGGAGAGCCCCCTGCATGGGGGAGGGGGGCTCCTGCATGGGAGGTAGGAATTGGGGGGGGAGAGCCCCCTGCATGGGGGAGGGGGTCTCCTGCAGGGGGTTGGGGGGTGGGGGGAGAGCCCCGCATGGGGGAGGGGGTCTCCTGCAGGGGGTTGGGGGGTGGGGGCAGAGCCCCACATGGGGGAGGGGGTCTCCTGCAGGGGGTTGGGGGGAGAGCCCCCTGCATGGGGGAGGGGGGCTCCTGCATGGGAGGTAGGAGTTGGGAGGAGGAGAGCCCCGCATGGGGGAGGGGGTCTCCTGCTGGGGGTTGGGGGGAGAGCCCCCTGCATGGGGGAGGGGGGCTCCTGCATGGGAGGTAGGAATTGGGGGGGAGAGCCCCGCATGGGGGAGGGGGTCTCCTGCAGGGGGTTGGGGGGAGAGCCCCACATGGGGGAGGGGGTCCTCCTGCAA